>KZ063604.1:17096-44332 GCA_002091835.1 Anopheles maculatus
CCTGCGTGTGTGTGTGTGTATGTGATTGTGTGTAAACGTTTGCATTGTTTGTCAAGCTTAAGCTGCATCAGCAAGCTAGGATAGGGATATGTTTTCACAATAAAAACAATGTAACGAAAGTGTTAAAGCGAAAATCTCCCCGAAACTGTTGTCACTTGATTTGGTGTTCAATTCTGCCAGTGCGAAAACTCAGTAAACGATTGCCTGGAAGGAGACGTTTACTTCAAGCCATAACTGCAACTAATACAGTTTACAATCGGAAGTTCGATTCTTCAGATGTTGGAATGAACAAAATTGAGCGAATAAAGAACGAATACAACTTCAGCGGAACAGTAATGCTCACACGAAAAAATCCATACACTCAGCCATTCACACAGCCACAGAGACGCGAAGCGAAGGTGTTTAAGCGAGTGTAGTACTAATACAACGTAATCACTTTTGTTTGTGGGAAGTTTAAGGACATCTGGCTATGACAGAGACAAACAGACACACACAAAACGCGTTATAAGTATTTTTTAAGCGAATATAATGTATAACAAATCGATCGATCGAATTAAGGGAACCCTCCCCCACACTATCACAAACGATCGCAGGATCGCACTCACGCACGCGAGTTCTCCCCGGGAAACCAGTTTTGTTTAGGTAGTAGTGAGCGAGCAGCGACCGGGCTTAAGCGAATTATTTATTTAGGATAGCATTTACATCTCGTGTGTGTGCGTGTTTCGGTGCGTGTCTTGTTAAGTTTACCCGGTGACATTAAATGGCCACCAACACATCTCTGTTTTTGCTCGTCGCTCGTCGTCGTCGGTCGTTCGTGTTTGTACGCGCGGCACGCTGCACGCATATACGCATACATAAATATATAGGTATTACATGTGTTTTCACTGCAAGGTGTGGTTAATAGGTGATTGTTTTGATTTTGTTTTCCCTTTTTTGGTTTCGTTTTCCGTTTTCCATACGCAACGGCTGATCCTTGCATCTGCCCCACCCCATTGATTCTGTGCATTCTAGAAGCCATACACGTGAGGAGCGTGTGTAGTTATTGTGCGAGAACTCGTTAAGAGAAAGTAAACGAAGTAGCAGAAAAAAAAACATACAAAAGAAACAACCCTAAACAGAATATAGCGCTAAATTTTAATTAACATTAACGTTACAAAATGGTAAAAGAAGAGTAAGACACAGACGCAAAACCGCGCAGGAGGAATAGAAATCTCTAACTTAGCTGAAAGAGATGCTGAAACAAAAAATCTATTGTTAGTCGAGAATATTTACTAGGATACCGGTGAGTTGATGGCATAAGTGAAGTAAAACAAACACAAACACACAAAACCCACATATAACACAATCTACACAACGCAGACATCCAAGACACAAGATTGATAATGAATAAAACCTTCTAGATATAAACAAAAGCAACAAAACAAAAACATGTCGTTGAATAATAAAAGTAAAAGTAATACATAAAAAAAAGCAGAAATCATGGGATAGAACAAGAAGCAAAGGAGGTAAACACAGCAGCAGACATCTTTACTTGCATTAACTTTACACCCAAGCACACGCCTCAACCGTGTGGCGTACGCGACCATTCACACACGCCACATATATAATACACACAAGCACTCACACCGAACACACACACACATTAACAAAATACAAAACACATACGGACACACACACACATTAGTTTAAAAACCTGTCGCCGAATAGTGTCGCTTTTCTGTGAAATGGAGGGAAACGAAATGGGAAAGAAAGGAAAGTAAAATAATACAAATCACGCAGAACGAGCATGTTTTGCAAAAAGAAAACAAACAAAAAAATCCAACAAAAACACACCCAAAATACCACATTACTTAATACTATAAACTATAAAACAAAAAGAGAAAAAGCCCAATAAATTGCAAAGAAGAATGATAAAACAAAACAGAGCCCCGTTACAAATTCGAAAAACAAACAAAAAAAAAAACGAGAAAACATAAATAAAACAAAAGAGATGAAAATGAACCAAACGCTTTAAGCGAGTAAGCGTTTGTAACTGCAGCTTTTAGTTTCTTTTTTCCAAAAAAAAACAGACATACACATGCGCACACACACACAAACATACACACTTTAATGCGAAGCCACGCGAGAATAGGAAAGGATAAGGGTACTAGCGTGCGAATAAGTAATGGAAAAAAAAATAAACGAAAGAAAGAAACCAAACAAAAAAAAAAGTATATTAAAACCTGCTACTCGAGCGAATGCTATTGAAGATCTATTTGAAACAGACCACCCACCACATTAATAACGCAAGAAGTAATCGAATTCGGGGAAGGATGAAAAGAATGTGACGAAAAGGAATGCAACAAAAAAAAACAAGAAACAAGCATAAACAATTGAGAGAACAAGGTAAAATGTTTCATTTTCTTCTGTTAGTATGCAACACGCAACACGAGAATGAGCGATTGGAAATGGCCGCTGGCTTTGTGCAGGGCAGGGCAGGGTAGGGAATGGTACGATAAGGCAAGGTTAAGGTTCGATCGGAAAAGGTTCATTGGGGGATGTGTGGTTTGATGGGAGATGGCGAGGGTGTGCGTGGAAAGAAGGACGGAAAGCGGGGAGTAGATGGTGGCGAAGAGAGATCACATCACAGAATGGTCGGAATGGTAGTGTGTGGGGGATGTGGTAGTGGAATGGCGGGCCGGCTGAAAAAGGAATGTAAAGCTATTAAATCTTTTTAATAAACCAATTATTGAAATAAAGAAGAAAAGTCCGTAGCGACACACATCTCTGGATTTTGTACGGCTCTACGTGTTGCAGGTGATGCGGGAAGGTGGTAATGGGGGTGGGAGAGAAGGGTGAAAGTTTTTTTTTTTATTATTTTATATTTTCCGAAAAAAGTAACTTGACCACATAACAATTGGTGCATTTTTTCCAGGTTAATTAAGCGTTTAATGAGTTATAATACGCCTAAAGTTATGCACTTGATTGAATTTTAACCGTTTTCATTGTTTCTATCACGAATAGCTATTTCTGCTGTTGTTAAAAATATAGATTGCATACATAAAGGTGTCGATGCGCGGACTTCGACATCAGGGGCACGATTTTCACCCGTTCTCTCCAATTCCTTGGCTTCGCAGATGACATCGACATCATCGGGCGAACATCGGGCGAACGAAGCGTACACCCGACTGAAACGCGAGGCCGATAGGATTGGATTGAAGATCAATGCGACGAAGACAAAGTACCTGCTTACCGGAGGCTCTGATCAGAGTATTAGTTGACGGCCGGTAATCCTCTACTGGCACGAGTCCTGGACTATGCTGGTGGAGGACGCCAATGTACTCGCCATTTTCGAACGGCGGGTGCTACGGATTATCTTTGACGGTGTGTGCGAGATGGACGTGTGAAAAAGGAGAATGACCCACGAGCTAGCTGAGCTTTTTGACAATGCAGACATCCTAACGTTTGCCAATGCTGGAAGGATACGCTGGTTGGGGCACGTGATACACGAGGATGCCGGACTCATGTCCTGCCAGGAAGGTGCACGTTAGCGACCCGTTCGGCACGAGGCGTAGAGGAGCACAGCAAGCTCGGTGGCTGGATCAAGTGGAGTCAGACCTAAGGAAGATCGGATGCAGCCGAGGGTGGAGGAGTGCTTCCATGGACCGAGTTTCCTGAAACCGATTGGACGCCAGGCCCTGTCTAATAGACGTGCTTAGTAGGAGCAGGCCACGAAAGAAGAAGAAGAGACATTAAGGTGTTTCAATCCTGAAATTGCTCACGAATAGTGGGGTCTACTCACTGCAGCTTATAAATCTGAAATTGTCTGTCTGCAAATTCGCAGCTTCTGTCAGACTGTCGAGCAATCGTAGTAGCTAAGCCGGAAAAGATGTTGAGATTTAAAGAAATTGAAGCATTAAGGTAATTAATTGCATAAAATATATAGTGAGGTGATATAAACCACTTGACATGCATTATTTCCTTAAAATCTTATGTTTAGTTTACTAGATCGTCACAGATATATAGCTTACCTTGATGAAGAAAGAACTCTCAAAACAAAAAGCCTTTAAATACAACAAAAACTGACAGAAACTAATAACATATTTTTACCACAGTGTTTATGTTTCGAAAATTAGAGTATTTATTTCAGTTAGAACCTTGCTTACAGATTATGCAGCCACATGCATCACAATATTGCCACATGGGAATTTTATACCACGAACCGGTTCATCCGAGACACAAACCAACCAAACGAAACTTCGTTCAAAATCGGGGTTTTCCGTGTCTACTTGGAATGTGGTAAACTTAAAAATAAACATTAATTTTTATCAATTTAAACTAATTCGAGCGCTATGAAAAACTACTTCGTTTTCGCTAAAATTGATGTTTTAATATTCGCTTTAATAACCACTAGTAATAAAAGCACATATTTCTAGGTCAACTTTCTAGGAGTTACTCTTCGGATACTGAGAATTTCACGCATTAAATTTCCATTGCATAATGGATTTAAAAATCCTTTTTTTTAAAGAAAATGTTTACTCATGTTAGAAGAGTTTATAGTTTTTTAAATGTATAAAATGCTTCGTTTAGTCCTGGTTTGCATAATTTCAGGCGCAGTAACCTAAAACGCTGCAAAATTAGATTGTAAGGGAGATCGTTACTTAGACGAGTAAGAAGAATGAGATTACAGTTTTCATAATAATTTTTAAATTGATTATTTACGCTTGTTGTACAACTACTTGCTAAACCTCGTATTTCGACCAATATGCTTCACAATTGTGATATTTCCATCGGGCAAATAGCAACACCACAACACCACAAATAAAACGAACCACAGACAAAACCAAACAACGAGCCAACCTATTAAAATACTCCGGTTCTAAATAAAAACGCAAAAGAAAAACCAAAGCTTCAAGCGTTATCTTTCACCATTCCTCATCGACCGACCCACGCGTGCAGGCATCCGAGCGTTTTTTCCCCCTTTCTGGAATGGAACAGCATCCATCCAGGTAGTAATTACCAACATTCTCGCAATGAGTGCAATCTTTGCCCTATCTCCAGCACCATCAAAGACAAACGAACGCCGGCACGGTGTCGGTTTGGGGAGTGGGGCGAACATACAAAACAAAAAAGACTTGGGTGTTTTCTTTCATTCTGCACTGGTCACTTTTTGCCTTCTAAGGACCGTGACGATATGTTTTCATCAACTTGTTGGTTTTTTGTTGTTGTAACCGTTGGCTCTGTGATCCCGGGGATGGTTGTGTTGCTTGTGTTTCGCCGTAAGCAAAGGAAGGTTGGCCCGGGTTTCGGCGCAGCATATGCATCGAATGAAATCATTAATATTTTATCGAAAGCATATTTGTAGCAATGTTTGTGGGCGAGCAGGGAGCTGTCGCTAAAGTATGCAGCACTTTCGGGATTTACGTTCGTTGAGCTGGGTAAAGGTGTGTGAGGTTCAGGTGGTTTGGCTGCGTGGCAAAGGATAAATAGCACAAACTCGTAAGTATTTGCTCACCGTCGGCCAAGTAAATACCGCCGATGATTAGCCTGTCTAGCAAATGGAGAATTAATCCTTCGCTCGGTGTGTGATGTTTTGTGCAGGCTTGTTTCCAGCTCACTCGAGGTGAAATAACTTTCCACCGGCTGGACACTGTGCGCAACCGTGGGAGAAAGATGTTTCGCTCTTTTTTACATCCTTGGTACCAAGCAAATAGTTGATTTTGCTTGTTGGAACTATTGTTTTAAGTTCTTTTTCCATTCCAGTGATGGTAGATGGGGGACCATGTTTTGTGTTATTTCGTCTCTGGATGCAGTTGGTCATCATGAGTGATGTGCTTTCAGTGAAGTATTGACGCATAGGGCACGTGTGTGGTAGACATGGTAGTCATGTTTCCATTCAGCACGGTCAAGATTGCATTTCTTTTCAACTGTACCGAGAGGTGAGATTTGTGCTTTGCTTTGGAAATTTTGCTTTTGTAATGGAAAAGTTTTTTTTCTGGAAGATGATAAAGCTACGTTTGATCTTCGTTTCAGTATTGCAAAGAACTTACGGTACAGTTTTGAGCAATTCTTGAGATCCTATTTATATGATTGAATGAAAATTATATTAATGATTTTAATTTAATTCGTTTGTACATCAAAGAATTATTAAGTTATTAATAGGAAATTTAACTTTTGAGCAACAATTTTTTAAACCCTTACTATCTAATTAGTGAAAGAAATTTTTACTTTTTCAAAAGATTCATTACGTATAGATTAAAGTAAACAAATTTTTTTAGTAAAAGAAAATCCTTCGGTAGGTAGCGTATAGTTTTTATATTTGGATGAAGCGCCTGAATGTATGCAATGGGTTTATGAAGCTGTTAAAAATAATAATTACAAATTGTTTCTATTGTGACAATCCGTACAGTCTTTAGAGTACTTCTTCTGCTTCTACTTCTTCTTCTTCTTATCCTTCTTCTTTCTCTTCTTCGTGTAATTTTCAGTTAACTCTGTCTTAGTGTTAACCGTAGCTAGATATGTAGTCCTGTCGCTGCGGACCAAGCTGGGACTGTATAGAACCTTTTCTAGCCTCAGTGCTCGCATACGCCACTGAGACATGGACTATGTCCAAAACTGAAGAAACCCTCTTAGCCACGTTCTAGAGGAAGATGCTCCGAAGGATTTGCTGGCCCCGTATGTGTGGAAGGACAGTGGACGAGTCGCTACAACGGCTGTACGGTGATCTCACCCGTGCAGCGAAATAGTTTATATTAGTTTAGGCTTAGGCTCCGGTGGGCTGGTCATGTCATGAGAATGGCACCGAACAAACCAGCCTTTAAAGTCCTTTTAGGCCATCCGCATGGACAGATGGCGTTGATGCGTCTGCCTGAATTGCTGGGATAATGCATTGGCAGACGACGGCATTCTATAAGGCTATGTAAATAAAAATATTAGCATTAAATAATAAAATAAAAACATTTAGATCTGTACGAGTTTACTTGCACTTTAAAGAATTTTATTTTTGGAATCAGTTAAGCAATACACGCTTCAAATTGTTTACATGTCTAAATACTACTTCAAATTCAACTCTTAAACTATATTTTACTGCATTCAATCATTGTGACAGGATGGTAAAGCTGTAGCTGCGCTGGGTTTTCAAACAACATGTTCGGTATCTATGCTCATCTTCAAGCGATCTTTTGCGAGTAGAATAGATGATCGAATATAGAATTAAACAGTCCAATTATTGAATTAAAATGAAAGACGAAGAAGAGTTGTTCAATAACGTTTTGAAACCCTTTGGGACTTTATTTTGAAATCGTTCTCTTTAGCAACTATCTTCATAGATAGCTTAAAATCATCTTATATTTATGTATTGCATACATTTAGGCTTGGTTGAATGAAGACACAATAAGGCAGAAAGTCAGTAACAGGTAGTGGTGTATAAAATTTTCTTAATTTTATATAAAAATTACTGCTCGAGACTTGTGTCTATGTTGTGTTTACCAGTCTTACTCTACTATGAAGAATACTGCTAACGCTAGTTGTAGTAATAGTAGGAGCGGTTTATTTTTGAATACTAACTGTACCTACTACTTTCAACAGTTTTTTTTTCTATCAATTAACCCCATTTATATTATTTAATCTATCGTTGCATTTACAAATACTAAATTAACTTTAATATGTGCACCTCTTTGACACACGCAGGAAAATCCCACGAAAGTATGCAATTTCCAATCTGATATTGCCGTTTTTTTATTTTTTATTTGGCCCCCAAATGTATGCAATTTTCTGCAACTTAAGCCTTTACAGGTAATTATTATCAGGAATATGTTTGTTACAATACATGCATATTCTCCCAAAAATCCATTACATCATCAATTCTTCTATAGTACGATGTAAAACCTTTCCTCCTAACAAAAAACTCTCAACACGAAAGCATTTGCTAAAACACACCTTCTTGATCTGATACGTAAATGTAGGTTAGCCCGGTTACAAACGGAGGGAAAAAAAGCTGCAGTAGAAAAGCAAATAAAAACTCATTTCTCGCCCCGGCGTCTCTAATCGGGTCCGTAAAAGTCGCTGTCTATCTTCGTCACCATCAAACAAGCTTCGATGAGGATGGTGAGTGGGAGTCGAGTCCAAAGGGTGGTTCTCATTTTTCGTTCTTCCGTTTCTTGTTTTCAAACCTTCTGCCTCCTGTGTATGATTGGTAAGGACGATTGCGAGTACAAAAAGCCTAATTTTCCCATCTCCAGCGGATCAAACGTCTTTCCTTGGGCATGGTGGAGAGCATGTGCATCAGAAAGAGAGAGGCAGAGAGTGGTAGGGTAGGGGAAAAATCACCTGTTCGAGAAAGGATGGTGAAAAGGCGTGGAAGTTCAAAACAAAACTACTTCCGTCCTTTCTTCGCGATCAAGCATCAAACACGGACATGGAGGCCAACAGGGACAAAAAGATGTTCCGAGGATTTCATTAGCTAAGCGTGAACAAGCTCACCTGCTCGTTTGGGCTTGATCTCCCACCTCCTCTTTTGCTGCAGTTTGTACTCCTCTCCCTTTCCTCCCTCTCCTCTCTCGCTCGTTTCCATCAGTCGCCCGGGAAAACTTCGCCCGTTTTGCAGAAGTACAGCGATGTGTTTACTTTAGACCACAGTTTGCGCCGTACCTTCCACTGTTCTATTTACACAAGATGGAGTGAATGATAATTTATTTCCTAGGTGTGCGTAGGGCTGTGAGGATTCTTTTTTTACACTAGTCTCTAGTCTTTATTTTCCTATGTGAGTTTTCTTTTTCTTTCTCCATTTGAAACCATTCTGTTACCGAGCTTTTTCCAACCCGTTCGAAAGGAAAATGGCTAGAACCGGAACGGTGCAAATGAGTATGTTTGCATACCGGCTTTACCCGACCCATGTTTCGGGGAGGTTCATGGAATTGAGTTTTCCTGCCTTCTGCCGATGTTATGCATCGCCTATCGCTGATGCACGTCCGGCGGGGTTTTTTTTTCCGCAGGACAGCGATGAGGTGGTTCCGTTTTTTTCGCTCAAACTCATTCCAACTCACACACACACACACGCTAGTCCTACCAATTGCAACTGTCACAAGACTGTCGGGAGGCTTCTTAATCACTCGAAATGTGCTTAGATAGATCGCGACAGCCAGCGAATCGTAGCATTTCCATTCATTGTTTCCGGCCAGGTGAATGTGCTCGCAGTTCTTCTTTCAAGCACCTTTGAATAACACAAACCTGGTACAACGGCATCGCGGTACTGGCACGCCGGATGGGAATTCTAATCAAAAAGAACTTTTTAATCAAAGCCCTCTCAATGGAATCGATGGTGAATGGTCTGGTGTGAGGCTGTGCTGATGGTGGGCGTTACGATGCAGCGATGCACGCTGCAGTCCATCCGTTGGTTTATCGTGGGATTTGGTGTACTGGTTTGGAATCAATCGTTTCCGATAGGCGTGTGGATTGTTTAATTGAGAGAAAGGATCGGTATTTTTCTGGCTAGCTGAATGCACAACTTTATGGTTTTCTGCGGTTATGTGTGTAAAAGAATATACTTTTTATTGTTCGGTTGTGGGGAAAGTATAATCGCCAATGGAATAAGCTTTTCTTCTGATTGTTTGGCGTGCATTTGCAATAATTGTGATTGATTGGTTGGAATTATTAAATTTATTCTGTTTGAATTCATAAGCAATTATAAAATTATTGTTTGAATAAGCTCTTTGCCGATCTAGCTACGAGAATTTTTATCAAACTCTGGAAAAATTGGATATCTGATGTAATAGTTTTGCACTTAAAGTTTCTCCATCTTGAGTTGCTTATTTTGAATTTCATTTTTTGTTGCAGCATTCACTTATTCTGTCCTCGATGAACACATTTTTTGTGCATTTCTCGTGTTTTTTTTATCATTATATTATTATTTAGTTTTTGTATCATTTCTCTGCAACACATCAATTCGGTGACTTGTATCAATAAAAACTCGTTTTGCTACGTTACAGCAACTAACTAAATAGTTTAATTAATGTATGTTAACTGCATTTGTTTGCCTTATCGTTGACTAATATTTTTGACTGTACTGTGAACCACTGTACGCAGGACGTACTATCGAACAACGGGTAACTATAAAATTAAACAAAGTAAAGATTCAAGACCCCCCGAAGATGCAGAGAAAATTTTATAAAGAAAAAATTTAAAAGATACCTTTTTAAGTGTCTGTAAAATGTTTTAAGTGTAACGTTTCTTATTAAATTCTCAAGATAATCCATTTGGCTTGCAAAGGGAAAACAAAATCTGTCACGCAACAATTGGTGTTTAGATTAGCCACTTTAAAACAACATATCGTTTGATTACAAACGTAGCGATGCTTTAGATTCATGCGATACTATTTGTGTGATGCGATGGATAGAATCATGTTGCAGGGGAATTATTGTGGTCATCATCGTGCAACATAGAATCGTCCTTCACACAGGGAAACACATTTCCACTAGAGGTAATTCATTCGCCTCTGTCACACAAGATTTGTAATGCAAAATATGTCACACAACATTTGTAGTTCGTGTTTAATACTATCGTGCTGTATTGCAACATTTTCCCCTGAAAGACATCACTACGGATAAAAGCAAGTGACAAAATAATAAGGTTCATTTCAATAATCTACAGTAATAGGGTCAAGTTGCATGATGTGTGTATAATGATTAATGTACTGCAACTTGTACGGCAATAATCATGAACCTTGTGAAGGATGTGACAAAAAGATCTGGCTTGAAAAAAAAAAATAGATTAGATTTAGATTTTCCTTTATATTTATATATTTATTATACATATTTTAAGTGTACTATAAAATAACACGCAATTTAAAACTGTGAAATTGCGAATGTCGAAAAGAAACCGGAATTGATAAAATATGCCTTCAAGAATTATAGTATCGCTTTGACTAGTAGTGATGAAACGTAACGTAACAAATAATCTTCAGTTTTTTCTCAATGTGCATCTGATGCTCTACTGAAAAAAGATTCGTGGAGAAAATACCCTAACGTCACAGAGGAGTAAGCAAAATACGGTATCGTGTCACTCGAACAAATTGGTTATTTTCCCCTACTACAAATCATGATAAGACGTCACAAGGGGATATTATTTTGATGTATCCTATACGATATGTTTTGTATCACTTTATTTGTTGCAGGAGAATGTTGTCGATTGCTTAGTCATTTTCCCCTGTGAAACTAATGTTTCTTCAGTTGAATTATTGTAGCATAACATAATGTCACAGGAGAATCACGCAACGTGCCGGATCCTGGCACACAACAAAAAAGGGAAATATTCCCCACATGTAACACACGTGTTACATGCATGATGTCGTTTGTTCATCCGCTACATATAACTTAGTGATGTCGCTGGGGGATATTATTTTCATGTTGCTTTGCTAAGCTTCATCTAACACGATTGTTGCGAAAACTTGAAGATACTTACAAGGTAAAAAGGTCGTCGTACAACAGTAAAGCATTCGATACGATACGAAATACGGATACGATGAATGAATGTTATTTGTAAAACTGAATTGTGTCAGCGGTTTCAAGATGTATCTTGAACAAGATCCGGGCCTTGATGTTTATTCTGTTGGTTCGAATGTAGGGATCTTTCAGTAAGTTTAGAATTATTAGTAAGAATTATTTATAAAATTAAATAAGCAGTTAGGAGTTACTGAAATGTAGCAAAGCTGCTACGTTCCATGTGTGAAGCTATAGTTAATGTTACGGATTGCATACATGCAGGCTAATTTGCAAGTGAAAATCGACGCATGCTTGCAAAACCATGTGTTAGGCATTTCAATTAAATTCAAAATGTGCTACAATTAACTTTAAAATCATGTAAAATCATCAGATTATATGTTTGGTTGAAGTTTAAAAACAAATAGACGGACGACAAAAAAAATTTGAATCAGAAAACTAAATCAAACTTTCACACCAGCAAATTTATTTTACAATAATAATACTAATGAGCGACACGACGTCCTAAACTAGTAAAAATGTAACGATTTACTAAATTTAAACATTTATTATTTTTCAGGAAAATGAAAGAATAAAAGGATAATACGAACTGACGGACTCTGTTCATCTTTTTGATGTAGGAAAAATATTACAATGAAATATTTCATTTGAACAATTTACCACCCTAAGAAAATTTATCTGGTAATTCATTTTCCCCTTTACATTATTCACTACTTTTTCATTTTCCCCTTCAAAATCATTATAGCATACATCCATTCCCAGTGCGAAATGTTTCAAACCCGAAAGTTTTCCTTGTACTTTACCAGTTTTCCTTGTACCTCACTCGGTTCACAGCGTGAAAGGGCCACATTCTCACGACTCTCTTCTCACACTCTCACCGTTCTCACCATCTCGAGCAGCACATACTCACCGCTCGCAAATCGTCCTGCGTTTTGGCTCTCGTCTACTTTCGCCACGATCGACGGACCGTTTTGCCGTGTTTCGTGGTTCGTATCATAGTCGGGTGAGTCCATTTTCCATCGTATTCCGTGTTTCCTGCCGATGCGTCCTTTTCAACGGCGCACACATCGGACGGCCACGGCAGACAAGGGCCGATACGACCGAGCGCACAGTGGCGATTCGGGTGTCGGCTCGTACGGGAACACCCGCAGCATTTTTCCTCTCAGTCGCGAACCGATCTCGCTCGACGTTCGACATGTGCCGTGACCGTGGAAAAGGTGTCGCGCCGTTTCAGTGCGAAACATCACGCAAAGCACCCGCTGGTCGGCTGGTCGGGTGTGTGTAACAACACGGTGTGATAAGGGGTCGAGGCAAAATCGGATGGTGGAAACTCCAGCGCCGAAGAGTGAGCAATCGTCGTTCGAAATTAATCGGTGAAGCAGTGCAAACAAATGCAAACACACGCGTCCCTTTTGCGTCGACGTCTCAACCTTAAAGCAAGTGTTATTAAAGCGCAGTGTTCGGTGCTTGGTTTTGGAAAATTGTTTCCTCTAACCGTGGTTGATTGGTGGTGTGCGCGTGCCGCACACACAAGAAAACACACAACGCGAAAAAGTGTTCCAAAACAAACCCCTTCAAGGTTCGAACGTGCAGTAAACTTGAATGCTGAACCCGTGTACCGTGCGTCGGACTGGGAGGGAAAAACTGAAAAGCCATCCTTTTGGCGTAACACCACCAACCCGTATTCTTGGGTGCCGTTCGGTGACGATACACACCTTCCATCAAATGCGTACACCGAGCCAAAAGGAGGTTCCAAAATAAAAAGCAAAACGAAACGTTGGCCCACAACAACACCAAAAAAAAGGCATCATAAAAATAAAAACTCAACCAACGTCCTTTTCCTTGGCAACGTTGCTTTCGGGGCGGGGAGTGGAGAACCCCCGTGTAAACCTTGGAAGTCACGCACGCATATCCTTCCGGTTCTGGTGACGACACACATAGCCGTGTGTTCGAGTGAGCTGAAGGAGGACGCAAAAAAGGACCTCCAGCTCGTTAATATCGACGACGAAATGGCAAAAAGAAGAAGAACCCCGATAGTGTTTGGGGTGGGGAGGTAGGGGAGTGTTTTTCTGCATTTTCCCAACCTTAGCGTAGGACGTTGCCGCCAACATTTCCACTTCACTGCGTCACAGGACGACGGAATTGCGGTAAAAATTGAACGAAGCGTGGCTGTTGTGAGCCCCCCCACCATCTTGCCGTGTGGAAAACTAACCCCTCCCTCCTTACCTATACTCGAAACTTCCCCTGTTTTCTTCTAGAAAGTCGATTTTTCTTAACCTCTTCTTGCACACGCTCCCGGCACCAAACGAACTGTGCTTGTCCCCGTGGCTGGTTTCTACTTCTCGACAGAAGTGGTTCCGGTTCCGGTACGGTTGTTTTCTTTTTCCCCTGTGTCTGTGTGTGTGTGTATGAAACTGTTGTTGCTGCATGCGTGTGTTTGTGGCGCTACAAGCGTGAGGTTGGTCGTGTTTTTGGGAGCAGCAAAAATAATAGTGGTATGAAAAGTGAGCTTTTCTCGTGTTTTTTTTTGCTTAAAAATAAGGAAAACAGAAAGTTTTTCCCACTGTGGTGTATCGTGCGGATAGTGTGACTTTAACGACGACAAGACAGCGCGGAAAGGTGCCCGGAAAACACACGTGCATTTTGGAGGTGATTAATGATTGGCCTACTACGTCAGCGAAGGGTTATGTGAAGGATTGCAGCCTTTTTAGGCGCAACCCGCTGTGCGTTGAAGCGTATCGCAGTTGATCGTAGTGAGAAAAGGGAGCGTTTTTTTGTGTTGTTGAATTTCCTTAAAGGTGCGTCAAGGAGAGAAGTTGAAGTTTTGGTTTTCCTTCACAGTTGCTGAACCAAGAAGAAAACAACACTACTATCGCGAGTGCTAAAGAAGGTTTCCGACAAGCAGTTGCATAAATTTAGGCTGAATTCATCGTAAAAGTTAAGTGATTGTGAAGGGTGGAACGTTCATCCTTCTTAATTCTGCGTACATAAACATATCAAGCGCGGTCCGTCCGACAACTTCCCGTGCTGGATGGAGCGCGCTCGAAGACAGTAGTTAAGTGGGTAAGTTTTTTGTGGGAGCGTCTTTCCATCCCTCCATCTCAAGTGTCTGTTTGCTCAGCTGGGCCCTGTTTACCATTATTGGGCAAAGCTGTAAATTATCTCCCAAACGGAAGTTCTCATCGTTGACCCCTTTTTTGGGCTAGGGCACAGGCAGGATGGATGGGCAGCCCTTGCTAACCACCTCTTCCAACAAAAACCAAGCACAATATTGGACAGGTTCGGGATGCTTTGCGGGGGCCGAAAGTTAGCCTAACCTTCCCGTGCCATCTCGCAGGCGCACGTTTTAGTTGCGTCGTGGCCCCTTACACACTACATTCGATTGCAAAAGTTGCTGCTCGCAAAACTTTGGTGTAGTGTTTCGGCGAAAGAGAGTAAGCCGGCTTGGGGTTGGATTGGATTTTACCGCAAACGGAATCTTACCTTGCCCTTGCTGGAAACCGGAATCACTTGAAGCATAGTTTCAAGTAGCGCGAGATCATTTGAATAACGATTGTTTCATGAGAAGCGTGCGAACCCACAAAAGTGTAGGTTACCATGGTTACCGCGAGTGTGGTTAGGGCGAGGGCAAATCATCATGAAAATGTCATCAAGAATGTCACCGTGTTCGGGCGGCCCAGAATGTTTGCCTGAATTTAGGGGCATTGAAAAAATACGGAAAGTCTCCGAACGTATAAATGAAAATGAATTTAAAGCAGCGGTGGAACTAAGCAAGAAAGAAAAGGCGAAGAACGAGGACAAAGTATGCGTGAGGCGTGTAAACGAAACGAGTAAGGAAATGTGAGAGAATTTAAATAAAAATTAGCTCATCGGCGCACTCATTCCTGTCCCACCAATCCCGTCCGTGGGAACGGTGAGTTGACAGTTTTTTGGCTAGTGGACGACCTTTTCACACTTTTCCGCGCACGGGTCTCTGGTTGGTTTGCGAAGATGGATGTGGATTTTCTGGCCCGGGGTTTTAATTGATTCGTGGAATGAATGATGCGAGCGTAGCGAATGGAAACATTAGCAATATCCCTCATCGCAAGTCCTTCTATTGCGTTCCGGCTTGGGGATGGATGTGAATCGTCCTATAGACGACACTGGTGATGAATGATCCAGAGATTTTTTTTTTTTTTGCTGTTGTCGCTTGATGATTTGATGAGGAGTCTTTGTGGGCATGTTTGTGAGTATGTTTGCAAAGCTCTGCAGTTGGAAGTTTAATTACAGAATTATTTTTGGTAAAAGACTCGAGAAGGCCCCCCCCCTGACGAAAATGGTTGGTCCCTATAGGAAAAACGCCTAACAGTATGCAACTCGCAGCACATGTCGCAAAGACATCACTATGGGTGCGGATGATCTTCTGAGAGGACAAAAAAAGATGAATGAATTGAAGGAAAAAAAGGCTAAATTTGGAATTTAAATAACTCTTCCCTCATCATAATCTCTTATTTTGATGGCAAGGGATCATCTCATCTCTTCAGTTTAGCAACGGATGAACTATTCGGCCAATAAACCGCCCCTTTGATGTCGAACAACTTTCCCTTATAACTCGTATGGGCGTTCTGGGGCAATTACTCATCGTCGATCGATAGGCTGTGACACATGTTTGGACTTTGGCAATGTTGCCCGGTAACTTATATGGGCGTTCTGGGGCGACCGCTCCGTGTCTGGAAAGTATTTTAAGCAATAATAGATATTGTATTTATTTAATAAATTTTGACCGCATGAAAAAACACTGTGCGACAAAATTGACAGATTACAGTGCTGCACACAAATAATTCTAGGGGGGGCCTTCTCGAGTCTTTTACCTTATTTTTAATTAAAAATATTGTTTTTTAAGGGAGTTGGAAATCTGAATTATTGTTACTTAAAGTCTTACGGTAATTGGAAAGTTCTCGATGGTCGACACTCAAGATATGAAGCTGTAAAACGTTCGCAAACCACCGACGCATTTAAAAATAAATTAAAGAACAGTTTGCATATGTTTAGGCGCAACGTTGTAGAAGCAGTCATTGGGATTAGTATGCTTTTATATACTATGAGCTTACATATACATACATTGTCACACAGATATCTGTGTGACCTCCATTTCATTCATTAGGCATCTCAAAATTTACCCAATTAGAATATCAGAATTTTAAATAACACTTTAAATTATTTTAAAGCCGTTTGATTGTTGCATTACGGTATGTATAGTATATTATACATATTAAATTCATTGATGGTCGCCGCAATATTTCCACTTCCAATTTGTGAACTCCATCCATCTTATTTAATAGTTCTTAAAACCAACGTCTCGGGTAAGGAAACAATCGAACATTACATCGAAATTGCATATATTTAGGCGAACCATGACAAAAAAGATATCATCAAATTGTGCACTAAATCTTCTTTCTTGGCCTAACGACCTGTTAGGTCATGCCTGCCATTTCTGGCTTACTAGACTTATTGTTACCGCATAGTTGGATAGTCAGTCCTCACTATGGGGGAACGGCCCAGATGAGACTTGAACCCCGGTCCTGCCGTGTGAAGACCGGCGCCGCTGTCGCATCTACCACCGTGCACTAAATATGATTCCTGATTAAATGCATGTTCTGGTTAGAATCTTCTTATAACTAAGCAACTCACTACACATAACTCTTGATAGTATTCATAGTATACTGGAAAATCGGAATATTTTTATTTACAAATCAGAAAAAAAACATGTAATAAAAATTGTTTGTTTTTTTCGTTAAATTTACCCAAGACAGCGACATTAAATATAGATTTTCTTCTTAGATTTCTTCAATCTTTCACTATAATTACAGCGTTACGTTATGTTGAAGACGCCTAAATGTATGCTATTTCTTACAAAGCTATGTATGATTGAGGGATTTGAAACCGATAGCCAAAATCTTTAAATGACTCACGTAGTAACGAACTTAGAATATCAGAATTTTAAATAACACTTTAAATTATTTTAAAGCCGTTTGATTGTTGCATTACGGTATGTATAGTATATTATACATATTAAATTCATTGATGGTCGCCGCAATATTTCCACTTCCAATTTGTGAACTCCATCCATCTTATTTAATAGTTCTTAAAACCAACGTCTCGGGTAAGGAAACAATCGAACATTACATCGAAATTGCATATATTTAGGCGAACCATGACAAAAAAGATATCATCAAATTGTGCACTAAATCTTCTTTCTTGGCCTAACGACCTGTTAGGTCATGCCTGCCATTTCTGGCTTACTAGACTTATTGTTACCGCATAGTTGGATAGTCAGTCCTCACTATGGGGGAACGGCCCAGATGAGACTTGAACCCCGGTCCTGCCGTGTGAAGACCGGCGCCGCTGTCGCATCTACCACCGTGCACTAAATATGATTCCTGATTAAATGCATGTTCTGGTTAGAATCTTCTTATAACTAAGCAACTCACTACACATAACTCTTGATAGTATTCATAGTATACTGGAAAATCGGAATATTTTTATTTACAAATCAGAAAAAAAACATGTAATAAAAATTGTTTGTTTTTTTCGTTAAATTTACCCAAGACAGCGACATTAAATATAGATTTTCTTCTTAGATTTCTTCAATCTTTCCCTATAATTACAGCGTTGTAGGCGCCTAAATGTATGCTATTTCTTATAAAGTGATGTATGATTGAGGGATTTGAAACCGATAGCCAAAATCTTTAAATGACTCACGTAGTAACGAACATACTTTTCGTTATCAGTTCAATCAAACACCCACAACTTTGCTTTATGTAAAGTATTCAACAAATATATCGCCCAAAAATGCGAGTAAAGGATTAAAGGTTAAAGCGTCACGTTACAGTAAAGTACAGTAGAAGAAAACAGAACCAACAGTGGTACTAAAACCTTTAATTACTACCATTCCGGCTTCAAATCACAAAACGCAACGCCACACCATAATCGGTTGTTCGGTTATTATGTATGAATTCATAAATTCAATTACAGGATTTGCGACATTTACGGCGATTTGATAGGCCGCACCGGGTTGATGAATGTTTCTGCCACCCTCCCCCTTCCCTCCCTCCAAACCCCACGGAGCTGCTGATGATGGCGGTTAAAATCTTGAACCGGTTGGATATCGTGGCGCACGTTTGTAAAACCCAACAAAACCAACCCAAAGGACCAATCCTGGGAAAAAAATGAATGGATGAAATAATTTATCCGCACTCCGAAACGACAATGAAAGCGAAATTTCGTCATCGTGTCCGACACAGTGCGTTCTATGGCTCAGTTGGTCCGGTTTTTGTTTTTCGGCCGAAAGTTCGGTGAAGCATTATCGCTCGCCTACAGCTCACCAGCATCACCAGCCGGGTATCAGTTAATTAAAATGAAACATTCAACCACAATCGAATAAAAGTTCATGTTTTCTCCATTCGGGAAAAGCAATTTACGATCTCCGTAGTCCGTTAGTGTTGCATATCCGCCAGAAGCCGAGCGAGGGAATAGAGCCGGATTTAAGGGTTGCAATTTGATAAACTTCAACTTCAACTCCCGAGGTAACGGACAAAACACAACCCACAGCATCCAGCGTGTTGCCCAAAAATGCGTCCTCTCCGGGGGTTGATCGGAGCAGCACTGTCGGGATGTTGGGAGGATGTTCGAAACTAGAGCTCGGCCTAGGCGTATGTGAAACTATTTCGCCCGTATGTAAGGGATTACGGGTGTACAGAAAAAAAAACACCGCAAGCCACCGCTACAATGGCGCTTCGTTCCACAATTGTAGTTTAATGTACACACGCCCTGGGAGGACTTCACTAGCCGCGCGTTACGCGCGTGTAACGATCGGTTGAGCTCTCTCGCCCCCAAAAATTCCAACACGAGAATCGGCAGACCAACCCGGAGCTAGTTTTACCAGTGCGCCCAGGCCTATAAAACCGTTATCGCAATTTAAATAACATTAGCAGAAATCCATACACTGTTTGGAACTGTGGATGTTGGTCCATGTGGTTGGCGGTTTCGAAAAATTCACCCACTTCGGTACTGTTTTGTTGGAGTTGAAGTTGTTTAATATTTCGTTGCACGCTCACACATGGGCCGAAATCGTGTAAAATTGCCCCCGTTTTTCCCGACCAACACAACTTGTGGTCCACCGAACGAAGAATTGTTGTTTTTCTTTACCATACTTCTCCACGACAACTTGCCCCAACTACCATTTTTTTTGTTGTTGCTTGGGTTTTTCCTTGTCGTTTGTAGCTTCGAACGAAAAACAGGGCCATACGTGCGCGGGTCTGGCACGGCACGCTCGTATTACTGCTACCGAGCAAGCGGACCTAACCTTCGGACCACGCCTGTTCCACACTCCTTCTTCGGTGTTCGCTTCCCTAGAGCCATTAAAAGTGCGAGTTCGGTTATTGCCGTTTGGGGAAGTTTGATGAATTTTTGATGGCGTTCTCTTATGCTTAGCTGCCCTTTAACGGCCGTACCGGAGCTGACGCTGGAAGGAACGCACGGGTCCTTTCGCCTTAAGGTTATGCGCTTTATGTTACTGTTGCCCTCGTTGCTTACTTGTCCTTTTTTGTGTAGATGTTGTTGTTTGTTGGGTACCACCGTTTCGACCATAAAGCCGCAGCTTGGCTGGGTTTGCTCGGTGTGGCTTGGCAGGACGTTCCCCAAAAAGGGAACACGAACCATCATCGACATTAGCGTAGCACCGGTAGCACGATCAGCAATAGCGTAATTTGTCTCGTATTCACTTTACTCTTCACCGTACCGAGCTGGCTGGCTTCAGCTTTAAAGTGGCATCATCAACATCGCTTTAGCCAGAGGCCAGTGGCGAAAGATAAAAGGTCCTACGGTAAGGAATTTTCCCGCTCGCATGTACGCACGTGAGCCCGTGAGTGTGTGTATTTCCCATTTAGGGGTTCATTTGGTCACCATTTGTAATGTGTGTGCTTGTGTGCTGCATCTTTATGTTTATCTTCTGCTCGTCTCCTTCCTCCCAGAGCAAAACCTTCCCAACCCTCGGGAAACCATTTGGAAGCCACAGCAACCGACGTAAATTAAAACTTGTGGAATGGAAACGCTCGACTAGGTGGCATGTCCATTTGGTGCGCCTCATGAACTGTGCAAACAGAACCGATAACCGGGTGTCTAATGAGACGGGCTCTGGGGGGGTGTGCCGAGGTGCCTGACAATACGCATTATTCAACGCATTAACCTGCATCTCCGGTTCGTACGCGTGATTAACCGATTGGTGGATTTTTACCGGCGAAACCCTAGCACCCTTCGAACACTCGACAGATTAATGAGGGTCAGGATGCTGTGCAACGCGGCGACCACCGGGTGGCACGGTGTTTAATCGGATCGGAATATGAGCCCCAGGGTACAGGGGTTTTTGCGAGACAGATCAATAAAATATACCAATTTGTGTAAACACTTCAAGCGGGATTAATGTATGATGAAGGTAGATTACACGATTGATGAATTACAATTGCACCCTGGGTTTGGGCCGATTTTAAAAGCGGATGCATGACAAATTATCCGAATGTGTCATACGGGGGGGTCTGCATTCTTTTCCACTGTCGGATAATGAGTATCTTTATGGGTAAGCGGAATCATAATTATAGGAGATTTTGATTATGGTTTGAAGCTTTCCGATCGTTGCTTTCTGCCATTGGATGTGTTTGGAACATTCTTGATGGCAGTAGCAAACGTATTTTGATGCACAAAACAGATTATTTTATAGCTACATATTAAACGTAACCCCTGAATGTATGCAACATAACAAAACATTGGTGGAAATTCAATCGGATAAAATGAAACATAAATATTACTGCCCAACTACAAAATGCTACATAATGCATACTTTTAGGCTCACTTTTTGTTATGATAGCAAACAAGAACGGTGTGACAGTTTTGCTTTGTTCTTTGTTTAAACCGTACATTAACTTGGCTTTATCAAAAAACCCACATAATACAATTGCTACTGGTAAAAATGCTTTGAAGTGGATTGTCATCAGATTAACACTAACAGCACCCGTCATCCATGTTTCGATGTGAATTCTGTTAATTGAATCAAATGAATGATTCCATAAAATCATTTAGTAATTACAATGTTCTGTTCAAATTCCGATTGTTTGACGTTCCGGTATAATTTTCAATTAGAAACAATAATAATCATTCCAACCATAATGGGTACTGAGAATACCGATGCACTTAATGCTTTAATTAACCTGTTTATTTAGTAATCCATAATACTTGGAAATTTATATTCATTATTTTCTAAAACAAAACTAAAAACACTCTTACTGATTAAACGGTTACAGTCACGCGGGTTTAAAAAATTAAATGGAAACGCCTAAATGTATGCAACTTCATGTTAAACGGGATTACTTTGATCAAGATCAAGCTCGGCTGCCGTTCCTAAGCATATATTTCATTTAAATAGACACAGATTCCTCGATTGCTCGTAGAAATTCAAGACAAATGCTAGTGATCTTCGCTCGATGGAAGCATTAACTAGTTTAACATAGTCTTCTCTATATTGGACCATCCATTTACACCGTACTTTATTAGTACTTTTTTTAAAGATATACTAAACTATACTAAAGATCTTTGAACTGCTTGATTTGAACGATATTTGACAAACGGTGATTTGGGTCCCTTTTCACTGCAGAATCGCTTGCAATGGGAAAACAGACGTTAGGGAAGTCGAGCCCAACAATATATGTGTTCCCCACAGCAGCTTTTCCTGTCTTGTCTTGATTCTTTTTCCTGACTCTCGACCAAACTGTGAGGGTCCCCGTGACTTTGGTTTGTTGGGCTTCCATATATTCATTCGACTGATGTCTCACCTCGTGTCAAACCATTTTTACTGTACTTACATCTACGTTGAAAAGTCGTTGTGAACTATCTTCTAAGGTCTTTGTGTAGAATTGAAAACCGTCAAATCTTCCATGTTGTACGCGATATAGTCCGTTGGTAGACAAGCGAGTACTCAAATACGTGACATGATGCTCTGACCCACAGTTCTATTGTTCCTTTAATTTGTGCAAGGCTTCTTCTAGTTTTGGTTGAAGACAGAGACGACTTATAACTGCGTAAATGCTGGAGCAGGAGCTCAGTCAATGGCTCCAGAAATTCGTTAGCTACTAGTATAGTGATAAAATTATGTTTAAATTGCCTGCCTTTAGGCGCTAACTTTTTGTTGCGCTACCTTTAAGCGGTAATAGGCTAAATTTGTAACTTTTCCTGACTTTTTTGAGAAAGTTGAAACTAAAAATACCTTGCAAATCTTGAAAACTTGCAAAATGTTCGGCGAAGCAACACCAACACAACGATCGCTTCCATCGATAGCATCAATCTAATTCCATTTTCCCACCGGAATTAACTTCAAAATCTGCCACGCAACGCTAGACAATCGATACGCGGTGGTACGCCTTTTGCAAGACAAATCAATTAACAAAAAGTAAATTCCCATTTCACCTCGACTCTTCTCCCACTCCACACACACACACACACACACACGGTCTGAAATTCCATCCGTCTCCCGTCATACTGTCGAAATGAAACACAATCAATCTTCGCCTACCACGAGACCCAATCGATTTGTGGGGACGAGTTTTACAAATGATTCACCTCTTAATTTCCTACGCGAAGAAACCAGTGGGGACATTCATCGCCTATTATCAATGTTCGCGAGATGAGGGAGTGGTGTGGTGAGGGGTGAACGGTAATGATCAAAGCTTTCCAAAATGCCGGCTCCCAAAAACCCGAGCGCTTCAACATCCCGCCAATTAATACCGCATCTGCTCGACATTCGCGCGCTCGAAATGAGCGAGTCTTTGGTCGGATGGTCTGGAGCGAGGTCTGGAGCAGCGCAGCGTTCACAGGATTGAGGTGAAATAATTCCTCAAATCAAAACAAGCAACCAACCGTGCTGATTAGTTCGTTCGAAATCAAACACCCTCACGCGCACAGCCCGACGTTCGCCGTTGTTCGGGCGTTTGAGGATGCCCACGTCCTTAACGACGATTGGTTGCCGTTGGTTCGTTCGCCCTGTACGCCTCGTTCCGGGCGGAATCGGTGGCGCGTGTTGGTGTTGATGGAGTGGTAAACTCGAGTTGTCACTCATTCGGAACCACCTGAGCATCCCGCTCAGCTGGAATGTTGGATGCCCTCGACCGTTGTCTCCGGTACAGCACCGGCGTGGGGCACTGTTTGCGTTTGTTAAGAGTTCGTTAAACAATCCATGGCTTCGTGATTGGAATTGACGTGGCAGAGACCCTATTTCGATTGGAAAGACGGTACAAAAGAGTTCGGTTGGCCCTCCCACCCCGGAACACTGGACACCTCTCGGCATGTCCCGGCAATGCGAAGAATACCGAGAGAAAGCAAGAATCGCAAGTAATTCTCGAATTATCAATCAATTTAATAATTCCTCGCATGTCGCCGACACAACGGACGCGCGAGGAACCTAATGGCCTTCGACAGAGCCCAAGTCTATGTGGGTGAGGATGTTGTTCCCGTGGCGCGCTTTGTTCGGTAAATAGAAAGACATTTTCAAGATTGCACGTACTTCATCTGTGTGGACAAACGGTCCTGGACGGCAAACGCGCGATGGGTGTGTCGTGCGGTGAAACGAATTTGCAGGTAGTAGTGCTCCGTGCTCTAAATCGGAAAACGTGGCAAACGTGAACGCAAAGGGACACACGCTAACCTCCAGAGATACAGCTCCAGTGTCGAAATAGTGGACCCTGCTGCCGCAAGGCCACCATCTCAACATCGGAAGGTGCCGTACGCGATAAGCGGCAAGAAAAATATGTCTGCTTGGAGGTGTGTGTGTTTCTGTGTGTGTGTGTGCCCCGGGTCTCTGCCAACCCACATACTAAGCGCACTATAATAAACTGTGCATGTCCGTGATTGCATTTCTTTATGGATGCCATCGGAAGGCGTTAGGATGTTTGGGTTTCGGGTCGGCGCGTTCGTCGCAAAGACTTCGACTTCCAGGCGGACCTGTCAGCCAGCCGGTGACCGGACACATCTACCCAGTGCGATTCGGAGGATTTAAAAAAAAATGTTTCCAAACATTTCCGCCCGATGGCTCCCAGGTAGCTCCACGACTGCTTGTTGAGCTTCACGTTCCAGGTCACAGATACATATGGCCGTGTGCCTTATGTTCTCCGTGCAATAACAACGTTTGCGTTTGCGAGGACGCAAAGGAATGGGAGTGGATGTCGGAATCTGGAAGGAATCATCGAAGTCCCGACCGGTTTCCTTCGGGGATGCTGGCAGCAGTCAAGCTCGATCCCGTGACCAAGGCCGGATAATGCAATCCGACGGGTTTCGGGCACAGAGACTTGGGATTTGTGTGCTGCTCGTTTTTTTTTTAGGTTTTTGAGAAGAAGCAATGCAAACAACAAAAAAACGACTGAAATTTCAACGTCGTCCAATGTCGCCTCCCCAGGACTATTCTCAGGACATCCCCCTTGTCGTACCCGCACTAAGTATTGCATTCGATCGGACTAAACGGACTATCGTAGGCGAATTATGGCAGTGAGCGAAAATCGCAACGGACGTGGCTCGTGAGCGGAATGACCCGCCGTACGCGACACCAGAGCACGTCCAGCCTGTGTAGAGCAGGAATAGAAGGGGGGGGGGAACTATCTGGCATTTCCATTCCACCCGCAGCCTACCACTCCTACCGTTGTTTGTGGGAAACCCGCTTTAGGACGTCATTCTCACGTACCACGAGCTTTTTTCCTCTCGATCAAACCGAACCACGAGGACACATGTGGAGGACTTTAACAGGTCTCGTTCGCTGCACACTAACTGAAGATGTTTCGGGTGCACATTGGGTGCGTTGGTGAGATAAAAAACTCTATGAAATCAACCAAATTTTATGTCGTGAAATAGCTTTTAATCTTAAAAAAATTAATTTTGTTCTTTCGATGTTAAATTTTTAACTCTGGATCTCATTACCTCCTAAAGTCTTTAATTGACTTTTATTTAATTTGAATCACCTGGTAATTCTTTCCGAAATAACGCTTAACAAAGTCCAGATTCTGGATCTAATATTGCTTTGCAAGAAGACGTAGTTTGATCGTGAAAATAAATATATAAACATCATCAGTAAACATGGAAGGATCCAGAAAAGAGCAGTGTTAAGTAGTTTCCAAGTTGCTTAATTGCATTGTAGAAATTAACTTCTAATCCTAGCCCATTATTTGACGTTGCAGGTATTCTAGCATCATATTTGTGGTCCCTGATATTAGGTCGTAACAGTGGAGCAATCAATTCCAATTTTCTTAAAAGAGTAATCTGGAAAAGATGCTCATTTAAAATTGTTAAATATTGCTAAAAAATTGTATAGTACTTCTATTTTAAAGCCTTGTCAGGACCTCATGAACCTTTTAATCCCTCCTTCTATTCTATTGTTTCTCCTTTAATTTCGTTTAAAGTTATTCAACTTCAGCAAATGAAACTGTTTGATTGCTCGAGTAAAATCGGATTTTAGAGTTATGATGATTCAATCTTTTAAATCGGTATATTTTAAGCCACTCTCAAAAAGTTGAATCCTCGTAGCAGTTAAACCGAAACAGTCAAACTCATTTCAAAGTGTTGAACCACTTACATACCATTTTGACAGGAATTGACGTGGCAGAGACCCTATTTCGATTGGAAAGACGGTACAAAAGAGTTCGGTTGGCCCACCCACCCGGAACACTGGACACCTCTCGGCATGTCCCGGCAAGGCGAAGAATACCGGGAGAAAGCAAGAATCGTAAGTAATTCTCGAATTATCAATCAATTTAATAATTCCTCGCATGTCGCCGACACAACGGACGCGCGAGGAACCTAATGGCCTTCGACCGAGCCCAAGTCTATGTGGGTGAGGATGTTGTTCCCGTGGCGCGCTTTGTTCGGTAAATAGAAAGACATTTTCAAGATTGCACGTACTTCATCTGTGTGGACAAACGGTCCTGGACGGCAAACGCGCGATGGATGTGTCGTGCGGTGAAACGAATTTGCAGGTAGTAGTGCTCCGTGCTCTAAATCGGAAAACGTGGCAAACGTGAACGCAAAGGGACACACGCTAACCTCCAGAGATACAGCTCCAGTGTCGAAATAGTGGACCCTGCTGCCGCAAGGCCACCATCTCAACATCGGAAGGTGCCGTACGCGATAAGCGGCAAGAAAAATATGTCTGCTTGGAGGTGTGTGTGTGTGTCTGTGTGTGTGCCCCGGGTCTCTGCCAACCCACATACTAAGCGCACTATAATAAACTGTGCATGTCCGTGATTGCATTTCTTTATGGATGCCATCGGAAGGCGTTAGGATGTTTGGGTTTCGGGTCGGCGCGTTCGTCGCAAAGACTTCGACTTCCAGGCGGACCTGTCAGCCAGCCGGTGACCGGACACATCTACCCAGTGCGATTCGGAGGATTTAAAAAAAAATGTTTCCAAACATTTCCGCCCGATGGCTCCCAGGTAGCTCCACGACTGCTTGTTGAGCTTCACGTTCCAGGTCACAGATACATATGGCCGTGTGCCTTATGTTCTCCGTGCAATAACAACGTTTGCGTTTGCGAGGACGCAAAGGAATGGGAGTGGATGTCGGAATCTGGAAGGAATCATCGAAGTCCCGACCGGTTTCCTTCGGGGATGCTGGCAGCAGTCAAGCTCGATCCCGTGACCAAGGCCGGATAATGCAATCCGACGGGTTTCGGGCACAGAGACTTGGGATTTGTGTGCT
>KZ063605.1:0-22720 GCA_002091835.1 Anopheles maculatus
CTAGTACAGAACTAGCAAAGAAAAAGTTATACAACGTTACCTATTGATTTGCAGCACTTATGACCAAGAAAGTTGATAGGCGAGAATTCAAAGAATAAGTTGAAAAGGTATAGCAAATCCCATTTACTGATTACAGCTGCTGAAGGACGAAACGTCTAATGGTGAACGGATTACGGCCACACAACAAAGTTGTAACTGAAACTGAAACTGAAGCATTTTCACAGTGAAGCTTAAATGCAGAGGTCATAGAGTGTGTTAGAATGAGAATGAAAGTTGATATATCTTTTTCATGCTTACGATATTGTACTATAAGAGTCATTGCTCCGGGATCGGTATGCAACAAATATTTAGATATTGCGGTATGCTTCTATCTTGTATGCTGTTTCTTGAATATGAAATATATTTTATTTTTGTCCTATTATGTATGACTAATCGTGTGTTTATGTTAGTTGTGTAAGTTTTAAATTCCGAACACTCAATAAAAACTAATTAAGTTACATTAGTTGATATAATCTTGTCAGCTTGGTATTGGTTTGAAAAATAGACTGACTTTAAAGATGGGACGGCATTAAATCCTAGTACAGAACTAGCAAAGAAAAAGTTATACAACGTTACCTATTGATTTGCAGCACTTATGAGCAAGAAAGTTGATAGGCGAGAATTCAAAGAATAAGTTGAAAAGGTATAGCAAATCCCATTTACTGATTACAGCTGCTGAAGGACGAAACGTATAATGGTGAAAGGATTACGGCCACACAACAAAGTTGTAACTGAAACTGAAACTGAAGCTTTTTCACAGTGAAGCTTAAATGCAGTGGTCATAGAGTGTGTTAGAATGAGAATGAAAGTTGATAAATCTTTTTCATGCTTACGATATTGTACTATAAGAGTCATTGCTCCGGGATCGGTATGCAACAAATACAAAAATAACGTAAAACTTGACCCTTAGTCGATAAAAAGACATAGGACCCACTTCATTCCGCCCATACGGATACAGATATAGGACCGGACTCGATCAACCATTGATCACATGATTTGATGTATGTCTGTATGAATGGAAGGTGAATACACGAGACGTTCAGAAATTTAATGGTTTATTAGACTATTTTATTGCAAACGCAGCGTTGTTTTTTCAAGCAATCTAATAGAATTCACCTAACAGAGTCAGACGATGAAGGTATGGCTGAGCGCGACATAATAATAATTCGTGAAGCTTTTCCTCCTTGGTCGAAGACGGTGCCGATGCGTTATATCTGCTGCTGCTGCTGCTGCTACTCCTTTCTTCATCTAACAAACGTTTCTTAGCCAAATGATGATAGAATTTTTCACGATCAAACTTAGATTTTTTCTTATCGTGTTGACCCACCGTTGTATGAAACATGTTTTGCACTATTTTCAGTAATGTTGCCATCGTTTTATCTTCGTCATATTTATTATTTTCGAGACTTGGTAAGGTTTTTGGTTTTACCATGACATCACACGATTGTTCCTTGTTTGGCGAATTGTGTTCAACTCTACGCTCTGTTCCAAATAGTGCATATTTGGTTTTTTCCGTACTACTGCATTCTGCTTCCGTTGAGCTGTCAGTGGTTGATAATGTCTCTGTTTCAGCAGATTCCATCGAGGAATATGTTGCTTGACTAGCATGATATTCCGATTTAGGCGCTTTTTTAAAAACTGGCACGGTCGATGAAACAGTTTTTATACCACTAGAAACGCTCTCCACTTTCTCCACGTCTCGATTCAAAATACCGGTAGGAAGGCTTATGGTTTTCATGCTATTCTCGGGGTTTGTTTTAACCTCAACGTTAGTTGAAAATGATGGTTCTTTATCGATGGGACGAGTCCATAACTGTTCACTATCTTTTTTATAAGTTTGAGCCATTTGTTTTTGCTCCTTTGAAAGAAACAGTTTACCGCGATGAAAGTTGTCTTTGTTACGAATTCCGGAGGCTCGGTCGGCAAAAATGTTGCTATGAATTGCTTCACAACATCGCAAAGCCGAGGGATCGATTGGATGGGCTTCCGTGTTGAAAATATAACCCCCAGCACCTACCACACATTCGTGCCTTTCAGGTGTGGCACCATCTTCATTTTTCATTACATTGACAACACTACCGATGCTCCCATCGTTGTGCAAAACATTATTTGGATCGAACAATAGGTACAGATATTTGGTAGTTTCTGCCAAAAAGAACGATTCCATACGGTCCTCTTGTTGGTGTGTCAGGACATTCCGAATCGTCGCATAACCACATGCCGTTTTGGCGCTATGCTCTATGCTCTCGAGAATGTTCTCGCCTACTTCTAGCAAAAACGGATCACCAGTAGCTCGGTACAGGTACATCACCGATTCGATTAGCTCCGGCCGTAACGGATAGTTTTCTCGATTTGTGCCAGCTTCTCCGGTGGGAATATTGTAAAACTCCGGTAGAAATCCATACTGACGCCATACGGATTGGTAGTTGTGTAGTACTCGCATCGCTTCTTTAGTATTACCGTACAAACTCAATAAGCCCGGCCAGTACGCCTCGAGCGATTGGAACACGGGCAATGTGATCTGTCCTTTGCTCATGCTCACCCAAACATACCAATCCTCGCGCTTCAGATAGCGATCAATTGATGCTTTAGTTTCGATGAAGGTGGCCATCAGTGCTGGTTGTTCGAGCAAAATTGAACCTTTCAGTAGGTATTCGAAATACGAGTCCACTCCTGCGCCAATACCAGCATCCTGCGCTATCCAACGACCGGTTTGCACATCGATATGATTCCCGTACAATCCTATTGGCGATCGGTGCTGGTACAACGCAGACAAAGCATTCATTGCCACATCCTCGTACACGGGATTTCCTGTTAGTCTACTGAGCGTGCCAAATTCCAGTATGAATGTTCCAATACCGGCGGTACAGGTAACGGACGTTTCAGCGTACGGAACACCGTGTCGTAGGTTTACTGTACCGTACGGCATACCCGTTGCGGTATCGAATGCAGGAAGCAAGCGCTGAGCAACATCTTCGGCCATATCTAATAAAGGACCTTCACAAGGCCACCCCGGCTTAACAAGTCCCATAGATTCCAGATCGGCGTGGTGGGATAGTAAGTGTGCCGACAGCAGTCCACCAATTATGCGAATATTCGTCTCAAACACTGACACGTTGATATCTGCATCGAACGACCTATGACGTAGCAGCTGCACTACGCGCCCAAACTCTGTGTAATTTCCCATGACTGCTAAAGTATCGAGTGCATCAATCAATGTAAGCGAATAACTACCCCAAGTGTCGATTCCATCACAGGATAATGGTCGCAATTCGTCGTATGGAGCTCCATACTGTAAATAGCTATCGTATGCATGGTGAAACATTTGTCGCACTCTCTCTCTGAAAAGTGGAAATACAAAACTATTACTACAGTTGTTTAAACCAACAGATAACAAACTCTTACCGCATACGATGCATATCACTAGGGGAGTAGTTTCGCAAACCTTGTACCTCCGCAATCGACCGAAAAATCCATCCTCCAATACAGCACCATACTAGAGCTAGGAGCGAAAATTGGGGACACCTTACATAAATAATGCTGTCAGGGGCAATTTTGAACCGGCTCCACTTTGCTTTTGTTTCAAGCATTTCCTCCGATTACACTTTAATTAAAAGCAACACTTAAACACAATGAATGCGAAAAGTGTGCCACCGTATCAAAAATGTTTTCTGTTTGTTTACATTTATTTGAAACGAAATTCATTTGACATATGAATCTAGAACCCGATGCACAAATATTGACGTTTCATTCCTACCACCCGGTGCGAAAAATTGGTTGCAGAATCAAGGTGTTTATAATATACCAGGTGAATTTCTATCAAGTTTGACCGTCGACATTTTTGGTATATGTCTGTCAGGTTTGTTATTGTTTGTGTTTACATTTTTGTGTATATCAAACTTTAGATTGGTGATTTGCAGGATCATATAGTTGTCGGTGATTTAAATTCTTCCATTAAACGGTCTAGGGCGGTTTTGAGTTTAACGTATGGGCGTTTCGGTGGCAAAGGCGACTGCGGCTCCAAGTCCGCAGTGTGGATTTGGAGTGTGGAGCAAACAATAACATTGGTATAGTCCTGTCATGTCGCGAAACGTCAATTTGCTCTAGATAACTCTACCTTCTATCTTTAATATACCTTGTGCAGAATGCAGAAATCAGAACCCTGCAAGCACAACCCCTTTTGCGAGGCATCTAAGCAACTGCTCAAAAAAAGTTTTTGGCAGCTCCGATATATGCGGTTATTAGACGAGGGATTTTTGCTGGAATCGATTCTGGTTATTTTCTGTCAAACAGGTCGTTTGACACAAAAATGCCACCCGCCCGTGTAATAACACAAAATCTTGCAAAGATGTTTTTGGCCCATTTCGATCGATGGTTTCTTTCGGGTTAAGAAGCCAATAAAGCCCCCAAACCCCCATGTTTTGTTGGAATATTCTTCTTAAATATTCATTATAATTACTATGATGGTCAACAATTGTAGCGAAAGAAAAATAAAGCTACAAAAATGTAAAAAATATATCAGTTTGACAGAAAAATGCCATGCAAAACGGAATATGAATTGGCCATGCCGAATTCATTTTTTCAGACCGGCATTCATCTGTCAAACCCGATTTGACAGAAAATAACCAGAATAAATTCCCGAAATATCCCTCGTCTAATAACCGCAATAAACCGTCGACAAACTTCTTTTGAACAGTTGTTAAAAGGGCTCGTAGAGTCGAGCGAAACGTTAAGTGAACGAAACGTGATTTACCAAAGTTTTCTAACGGTCAATCTTGTGCAAAAACCCATTAAGGGGGGATTTTTAACAAATCCCTCGAATATTATCAAGAACGGAAAGCTACACTCCTATCATCTCTTCATTGATTTCAAAGCCGCATAGAATAGCATAACCAGGGTACAACTGTATGACGAGGCTCATTTGAATTCTCGACCACGCTTGCAGAGCTTGTAAGAATGATAATGACCAACATTACGTACCATCGTTTGTTATCACCACCAAGGGCCTGCGCCAAGGAGACGGGTGCTTGTTTCATATTCAATATGACACTGAAGAGGGTCATCCAAGGCTCAGAGGCGGAAACTCGGGGACAACTTCTATAACTCAATCCAGATCTTGGCATACGCTAATAACATACATAAACATCATTGGTTTGAAGCTTACCTAAGGATCGGGCAGCTGGCACTGAACTTCGGACACCACCAACGGCCCTGCTAACCAACACTGATTTACGCAGGGGTTTGAAGTCGTCCAACACATCACCTATCTGGGGTCAAAAGTCAACAACGACAACAACAGAAGTTGAATTGCACGCAAGGTTGCTGGCTCCCAACCGCTTGTACTCAAACTTCACCACTCAAAATACCTGTCGCGACGGACGAAGCTGGGACTGTATAGAACTTTTACAGTCCCAGTACTCACTTCCCTGCAAGCAAAGCAGGGAGAGCTTGGTGGTGTTTCGGTGGTGGAAGCATGGAAAAAGCCATTGAGACGCAGGGAAGGCTTGTGTTTTACACGGGATCAGCACCAATACAATATCAAAACGCCGTGTTGAAGCGCGCGAGCTTTGAATGTGTGCGTGCTTGAGCAGTTGTAAACAAACTTGACAATTCGGGACTTAGAATTTTTTCAACAGTTTGTTGCTGCTGGCTCGGTGCGCTCCTATGCTGTTTGTGATTGCAAGTGTTTCAACTCGTGTTTCCGTATTGTAACGGTTTAAAATACATGTGAAAGTGCATTTTTACAGAAGGTAAGTTATTTTTGTACATTTCAGGTGCACAAATGCAACTGCGAAGGGTGCGGTTAGCCGATTGCGGACACGCAAATTCATCACCACCAACCGTATGAATTGCAAGTGTTGTGTTGTATTGTATTGTACATATTTACTCATACATAATTTTTTGCAAAGTGCTTCCAGAAACAACGGTGCTGCGGGCTCTTGCACACTACAACCGGATCACGGAGCGGTTGGTGATGTATGCCGGAACAGCATCGAACGGGATCGCGGTCGTAACAGCAGGCAGTGGAACACCAACCCAAATAATCGTCCCTGGGCTCGTTTAAACAGTGAAGATCGCGGTCGCAGTAGCAGTGACCGGTAGTTTCCCACCCGCACGTATTACCGTTCGTGAATATACAACAATGCTGCTGGCGATAGGTGAAATAATGCAACTGCCGAACGGTGCGGTTAGTCGTTTGTGGACGGGCACATGCAACTTCCGAACGGTGCGGTTAGTCGTTTGTGGCTGCGCAAATTTAACATCATCAACCGTTTTAACTGAAATATTATTGTAAGTGTTGTGTTGTATCGTATTGAAAGTGTTCATTTTAACTTATACAGAATTTCTTGCAAAGTGCCTGCAGAGACAACGGCGGACGGGATCGAAGATGCTGCACACTACAACCGGATCACAGTTCCGCCTCTCATACAACGGATCTCAGCGGAATCAACCGGCTGTGGAACATAAACGGAACTGACAGTGGAATGGAGGTAAGAGCAAATACGTTTTATGATACAATAAGAATGCCATAATATCGAAATTATTTTACACTTTTCATTTCATTTACCAACATCGGAACACTTGCGCGGGTTACCTTTGCTGGCAGTGCCAGTGCCTAACATAGAATGTTCACCGAAACACTGTCGAACGAGATCACGGTGGTAGCAGCAGGCAGTGAATAATCGTCTGTAGGCTCGTGAAAACACTGACGATCGTAATCGCAGTGGCAAATGCTCGGCAGCTTCACAACCGCACAACAAGTACTTGCAGAAACAACGGTGCAGCATGCTCCAGCACACTACATTCGGATTCACAGTTCCGACGAGTAAAATGCGAACTAGACCGTTGCAGGCTCTAACGCAATAGGTCGAACGGATGCAACGGACGGATGTTAGCGGAATCAACCGGCTGCAGGTCCCTGGGCTTGTGGAAGCAGTAAAGATCGTGGTCACAGTAGCGTGCGTGAGTTCACAACAATGCTGCTGGCGGTACTAGCAGTTAAGCTATTTTTGTACATTCCAGATGAAATGATGCATCTTCCCAACGGTGCGGTTGGTCGTTTGTGGACGCGCAAACGCAACTACCTGCTTGCAGACACAACGGAGCAACGGTTTCCTGCACACTACAGCCGGATAACAGTTCCAGACCGCACAATGTTGTTGCTGGCAGAATCCGAAGAGGTTAATGCGAACAAGAGCATTGACCAGCTCTCACACAACAGGACGAACGGATGCAACGGACGGATCTTATCGGAAACAATCGGCTGCAGGACATAATCAGAACCGACAACAGAATGGAGATAAGAACAAATACGTCTTGTGCACGACAATTTCCAATATAATTTACACTTTTCATCTCATTTCAGAACGTGGTGAAACAATGAATGTGTAGCGGAATCGTAGTGGTAGCTGGCGACAGCGGAACACTCGGCCGGGTCACCTTTGCTGGCCTGACAGTGCGGTTGGCGATGTATGTTGTTCCCCATCGAACGGGATCTCGGTGGCAATAGCAGGACGGACGCCAACTCAAATAATCGTCCCTGGGCTCGTGGAAACGCTGAACATCGCGATCGCAGTGGCAGTGATCGGCAACTTCACAACTGCACGGTTCGTGAATTCACAACAATGCTGTTCGCGGTACTAGCAGCACCGGCGAAAGTGATTCACGTTTCTGCTGCATTAGGACGTGAACAACAAACAGCTACATGTTGTTGTTTCGGTGGACTGCACTCCTGCTGATGTGGTAAGTTTGAACTATTACGTTTTTTAACAAAAAACTTATCACTGAACAATTTTCTTATCCTCAATCACTGAACAATTTTCTTACCCTCACTGTTTCTTTTATTTCAGAAAAACACGGTGGAACAATGGATGTATGGCGCAACGAAAATATTTACGGTGCTTGCTGTGTTCAGAAAAGTGTGTTGTTTATGTTTTTTTTTAATATTTAATAAATAACAGTTTAAAAAATATTTTTTAGCGATTTATTATTTAAATAAATATCGAAATTACTGACCTTGCATATATGAACCTCGGTATACCGCCGTCCGTCAAAATTAATTACCTCCTATTTCGTATGCAAACGGAGCCCTAAATAGGAGGTATTTTTTGTATGGGCGCACACGCACACCACCATACAAAAAACCTGTCAAATTGTTGGCAGGGTTACGCCTTTGAGACATGGACTCTGTCCAAAACTGAGGAAATTCTCTTAGCCGCGTTCGAGAGGAAGATGCTCAGAAGGATTTTTGGGCCCGTATGTGTGCAAGGACAATCAAGGAGCCATCGTGCAGCGAATTAGACTCGCGAAGCTACGGTGAGCCGGTCATATTATGAGAATGGCACCGGACGACCCAGCCACGTTTAGTCTTTTTAGGCTGCCCATATGGACATAGGAGGCGTGGTAGGCCCAAATAGAGATGCAGTGATGGCGTTGATGATTCAAAAATTGGATTGGCGGACGACGGCTCTAGACCGTGAGCGGTATCGAGGATTGATGTAGCAGGCCAAGACGTGACACGGTTGTGGCGCCTGATAAGTAAGTATGTAACGGAATGGTTTGGTTTCAAATGATCTTATTCGTCTTTTTTAACGTAACAGATTTAAAATTGACAATACGGCACCATGCCGTAATAATGGAATAAATAAATAAATAATAAGATTTTAAATTATTTTTTTAATTTTTTTAACACAAAAGATTGCAACCAAACTGCAACAACAACAACAACAACAAAATAATATTTAGAATTCTTTCAGAATATCTCTTTATCTCGCCAGAATAGATATTATCTGTAACAATGTACGGTTATAGCTGCGTAGTTATTTTATTAATATATGCGTTTTTCATATTTTACACTAAGTTTCTAGCAAGTAATAATGCAAGTTTATTACATTGGTATCGAAAACATTAGGCGAGCAGCAGTTGATGGAAAAGTTCGTTTCTTGTTTGTAGTTGGTTAACGAATGCATACATATTTTAATTCTTGGATTTTCATAAAAGATGTATAATAGAACAAGAGACAGTTTTGTTAATTCATGTTTTGCTTATTGTAACAATTATTGTTAAGAATAAATGGAAATAGAGAGCAACACAGTTCGGGTTTTCTGGATAATGATTGAAAAGGACCTACATTTGCTATGCACTTAAAAAAGCGGACTGAAGGATATTTTTGTGGGAAACTTGATTCATGTCAATATTGCGTGCCTTTCAATTAGTTTCACTGATTAGCTCGTCGCATATCTTTACCAATTGTTCATTCTCTTTTGATTTTTGAATCAACTGCTCGTTGATTGAGATTCGGTACACTTCTTCTTTCTTAATCTGAGCTTTTAATTTTGCTGCTTCCTGGGAATGGTTGCGGATAGCTTCATCTATTTTGGTGTTTGCGCTGTAATTGACAAAAATACACACGAAAGAAGGCATTAGATAAGTGGCATTTCTTTGCTCCAAATATAATTCTGTAATTAATGTAATATAAATCGAATGCTTTTTGCGTATACGATTTGTTTGAATCTATTTCCTTCTATGTTAACAGGGAGACATGTTGAATGTGCTTAGTTGGCACCAATTAGCCACCCCACTCCGAGGAGGACAGTCCGAATTTGGAACTTAACGCTTCCACATTGGTCGATAAAAATAAATAAAAGAAAAATATAAAATCTGTTTGTTGGAACCAATCATAGAATACTAGAATAGAGATGAAAGAATTCTAATAATTGAAAGTCTCGATAAAATAACTAATCAACCAGCCAACAACACAACAATACGATTTGTATTACAATAGCAAATTCAGTTAAGGTTATAATGACGTTTTGGAGAAAAATCTACACCAACAATTAACAATGCTGCTGCTATTTGGTTGGTTGTAGACCGAACAACCGGGTTGCCTGATCGTCGGGTTGAGGGAAGGGGAATACCCAGACGAAAAACATAACTACCACGAAGTCCTGCAGAAGTACTTGGGGGTTTGAGCGCAGTGCCAGTCACCCTGCTTCTAGTACGTAATAGACTATAGAAAGCAACAGAAATATAACGAGACCAGCACTTCTCGGTACGATCGTCCCCGGACAACGATTGTTATGTGTTCGTGTAACGTACGCACTCTCTAGAGCCGAAGCTTTTAAATAGTGTGTATTTCTGTTATTATTCGTACATAGACCAAACAACATAAAATACAAATACACCTGGGCCTACGGCCTTCCCTGACGGGCGCCATGTAGGCCACACGACCAGTCGCCATCTAGGCCACTAGTCTGGACGGATCAGCGCGCTGACGGTTCCGCCTCCGTGATGGCGGCCTCTTCATCGGACGATACAATGCCCCGTCTGCGATCGGCGACATCGGCTGCCTCTTGGCGTCTCCGTCTTTCGCGTTCGCGCCAATTCACCGTTCTGCGCTCGGTGTGCTCAACGGGCGGTGGTTGTCGGCGTCTTCTCCCTAGAGCCGAAGCCTTGAAGCAGCTATATGACGCCTTAGTGAGACGTCAATGCAAAAGTCGGTAGGGAGCCAATGTACCGCCAATGCTTTAGAAGCCTAGAGCACAGTAAGCATAATGGTAGCAGATTGGCCCAGATTGCAGCCTCAAGCAATCTGGTCCTCGGAAGTACCAAGTTTGTGCGTCGGGTCATCTACAAAGCCACGTATGTATCACCGGATGGAGCCACTTACAACTAGATAGACATCAATAAGGCTCAAACAAGAACAACGATAGGCCAATAGTAGTAGAATAGTAGCCGAGCTGATCAAAAACGGTGGGGCAGCACTCGAACAGGAATTTCATCAAATCGTTACTGAGGTATGGGATAGCGAATCGATGGCTTATGATTAGAATTTCGGAATCATTTATCCCATATACAAACAGAGGCATAGCAGGGAGAGGCTAGAATGCAGCAACTACCGAGGTATTACGGTGTTGTATACCGCCTACCGGGGCGGCCCGGTGGTGATGCGACAGCGGCGCCGGTCTTCACACGGCAGGACCGGGGTTCAAGTCTCATCTGGGCCGTTCCCACATAGTGAGGACTGACTATCCAACTAAGCGGTAACAATAAGTCTAGTAAGCCAGAAATGGCAGGCATGACCTTAGAGGTCGTTAGGCCAAGAAAGAAGAAGATACCGCCTACAAGATTCTCTCCCTAGTTATACAAGATAGACTTATCCCATTCGTCGAATGGATAGTTGGAAACTATCAGAGAGGACTCCGAAACGGAAAATCTTGGAGAAGGTGGCAGAACAACAGCTACACTCCTATCATACCTTCATTGATTTTAAAGCCGCATACATAGCATAGGCAGCCATAAAACTTGTCTCCTATTCAATCTGACGCTAGAGAGGACCTAGGAGTTGGAAACTTTGGAGATCATCTAGATCTTGGGATACGCACATAATTGAATTGAGGCTCTCTTATGTAACAGAAGCTTTCCAAAAGATTGAACAGGTGGTACTGAACCTCTGGTTGGAGATTATCGAGGCGAAAATCATAATGTTGGTGGCTCCACCAACGGCTCTACTAACAAACACTGATTTACGCAGCGGTTTGAAGTCGTACAACGCTTCACCTATCAGGGGTCAAAAGTCAGCACCGACAATAACATAGAAGATGAATTACGTGCATAGGCGCTGGCTGCCAACCGCTTGTACTCAATCCTGAGGAAACTTCACCACTCAATCAAAACACATGCCACGACGGACCAAGCTGGGACAGTTAGAACCTTTATAGTCCCAGTACTCAAATACTGTTACTCAGTACTCAAATAAACTGACGAAACCCTCTGTAGCGCGTGATAAGTGATAAGCCACGATCAGCGCCGTGAAAAAGTGCTTTAAAGCCCGGAAATAACATATACATTATTTTTATGATTGAAAAAGTAATGCATGTACCGTGGTCTGTTTCATCGGGGGATGGTTGATTTCATAAAAATACAACTCCTGCTTCATGTTTTTTAAGATAAATGATATATGAAATTCTTCAAAGAACACTTCCTTGTGAAACTACAAGAAACGTTTCTATCATGTCAAAATTAAATACCTTGTGTTTTGTGCGCTATTTTCAATTTGCTTAATTACGTTAATCCTCCCACAACAACTGAAAACAAATTTCAACAGAAAATTTTTAAAAATCTCCTGGATGCTCACCATGGCTCTATAATTCGGCTTGCAATCGTTCATCTCTTTCACTCTTACTATCCGTTATGCGGTCGCAACACTCAAAACACTGTTATCTATATATATTGCTACTCTGCTTTACGAACCATATGGCAGGAAACCTATTTGTTTAAACTTTGATGTTTTAACTAATATTAAAATTAGCTTTTCAGCTTTTTCTTTGTTCGAGTCATGGCAATTTTTCCATCCCTACAACTTAGAACTATGGGTGCAGGAAAATAGTACAAAATAAAAAGCGAAAATGTATAAAGTCTCTTTTTGCGTTCAAATAAACACAACGTAGGAAGCCAAACAACAAATATGCTAAAAGCACAAATTTTAGTAAAAGAACACACAGTGAGGGGCGTTATTCGACCTTTAACTACCCACATTTTGAGATGGGGTGGTAAATAATCTACGCCAAAAACAAAGTTGAATTTTGAATTGTTTTGGTGTTTTTGAATTTTTCATAACTAATAAATCGACGGATTTATCATTCGTCAGATTCATCTACCTCTTCTTTTTTGCACTACAGCCTGCAGAGGTTTCGGCCTGGTATTTCTGTTTTCCTGAATTGATTTACCCTTAGCTGGATGTTCTATCCTGCATACGGGGTGACGGTTCTGACGAGGTTCGATAGCCTGTCCTACCGTTTGAAGAACTGAAAAAAAATTATGAGATTTGAATCGCTAAACCCCCGTATGTGTATGTTATAAGTTGAGTTAATATGAGCTCAAACATAAAAGGATAAACTTTAAACCGGCTCATATCCTGAAAAATCGCTTATCGTTTAAAAATTGCCGTATTTATAATATAAAAACTGGAATAATAATTGAAGGTATTTTCTTTAATACGCAAAAAAAACAGAAAACGTATACTTACATTTCCAGTTGACTCATAGCATGACTTTTCATTTTTTCGTACCGCTGCTCTTGTGCTCTCAGACATTCTTCCAGCTTCATCACTTTTTCTAATAATTTATCCTCATTTTCTTTATACTTGATTGCGTTCTTTTTCATGCGCTCATATTTTCTGTAAGAGAAATGAAAAACAATAAATTTGTTTTTTTTAATTTGCACAAATAAAACATTATTATTCTTTTTCTTGGCTTAACGACCTACAACTGAAATATGCCTTCCAACTAATTAGACTAATTTAATACCATGTAATTGGATAATCAATTCTCAAGCGGTGGCTAGACTAAAGTTGAGGCAAGCGCGATCTATGCGCGAAAGCTTCATTTTTCCTGCAATGCAGGATCGGAGCGCGAAATCAGGAGCGCGAAATTTGACAGTTCGCTCATAAAAAAAATAAGATCGCGCTTGCCTCAACTTTAGTCTAGCCACCGCTTCACAACGCAAAATGCGGCCCAGATTGGATTTTATCCTCGGTCCTAGCCGTGTGAACTAGTGTTGTGCGAATTGATTTAAATCTTCTTAAAGAACGAGTTGAATAAATTCTTCACGAAGAGTTTTAACAACTCTTTTGTGATTCGAATCGTTTAACAACTCATTCACGTTTCGAACCGTTTAACAACTCTTTTGCGATTCAAAACAAATAACAACTCTTTGAGAGTTGTCAGTCGCCACGGCGATTCGAATCGTTTTGAATCGCAAAAAAGTTGTTAAAAGATTTTAATTGTCAAAGAGTTGTTAAACGATTCGAATCGCAAAAGAGTTGTTAAACGATTCGAATCGATAAGGTGAACGAGTGAGAATTAATTAATTCTTTGAAAAGAGTTGTTTTTATCATCTCTAGTGTGAACACCAGTACCGTTATTGCTTTTGCCACCGGACCGCGGACAAATGATAAATTACATACTACATACTATTCAAAATACTGACATTACGGCCCTGCCGGTCTAAATGAATAAGAAAAATCAAAATACTTACGCATACAAGTTTGAGAAGGTTTTCTCTAACGATTCCAAATGCTGTGCGTTGATTTCATTGTCTTGTTTTAGAGTCTCGCATTCCTCTTCGTGGTTTCGGATTAAAATTTCCTTTTCCGAGATCAACTCGGCTATGGTGCGCTCGTATGCCTCAACAACGTTGCTGTCAATGATTAGTTTAATTGTACCATAAGAACGCAATATATGAGCAAATCTTTGCAATACCAACCTCATTTTGGAAATTGTTTTATCCTTTTCCGTGATCCGCTTTAACATGCTTTCTTCTCTTAGTTCTACGTCAAGCATCTTTTTCTCTATATCAGCAATATTCAATCTGGAATGATAATATTATTGTATTGTTAGTGGCAGCGGTATCGGAACTTCACCGTACAAAAGCGGTATACAATCCCATCCAAACATTCAAGACACCAAACTGTACTAATACTTGAATTTGGAAACACATGATACGGATCAAACGACCGTATCATATTTATCATTTATCTTAAAAACGATCGAGCATTCTACGAATTAATGGATCATTTCATTATGAATATATGTACAGCAATAATCAAGGCGCATGCACCTTTTTAAGATTAGTTATCAGTTTTTGACTACCAATTTAAATCTAGATGGAGGTAAGTTTTTGTTGAATGAATTTGAATTTGTGGTATCGAGAGATGTTACGGATTTGCCTTCTCTACTTCACCAGGCTGATAGGTGATTGTAGTTCCCGGTAAATGAGTAAGTAAACCTTTCATTGTCGAAAATCTTCTTCTTTTTTCTTGGCCTAACGACCTCTTAGGTAATGCTTGCCATTTTTGGCTTACTAGACTTATTGTTACCGCATAGTTGGATAGTCAGTCCTTACTATGGGGGAACGACCCAGATGAGACTTGAACCCCAGGCAGGACTGCCGTGTGAAGACCGGCGCCGCTGTCACATCTACCACCGGGCCGCCCTAACATGTAAATACAAATAAAGACTGTTCCATTGTAAACAAGATTTGATTTTTGACCTGCGGCTGACTAAAATGTAATGAATTCAAGGCAAGCCAAACGAGGACTTTCTGAGTTTGTATTGTCAAAGACGGAAGATATCCATCAAGAAGAACCTCAAATGTTTCATCGGTTTATCACAGATTCTCTTTTTTTACTGAAGGCTCAAGGGTTTGCTCCATTTCAACTGTTTCTTTGTAGTTGAGATGTTTAATTTAACATTACTTCTTAATTAAGAACTTACTCTTCAGTTTTACATTTCTTTCCATCCTCAGCATATCCTTCCTCTTTCGGTGCCGATCGATCCTCACTGTTCAAAATGAAACAGAAAGTTGTGATTAAGATTTTAAAGCAATTAGCGAATTACGCTTGTACGTACCTCATATTTAGTACGACACTGTTTAGTTTTTCAGGATTCGGTTCTGCTATCATATTTTCTTTGAAAATCGTTAAATCATCATGATCCTAAAAAAAACATTATGATCATAACAAAGGGCCTCTTCTCGACGCTATACAAGATACTTACACTAGTAGTTCCGGAAGAAATGACAGTACTGTTTAATTGTAAAGTCGATTCTGTAATCACTTCCAATGACGCTTGTGTTGCAGGCAGTGGAGCTACAAATTTCGGCCCCTGAATTTGTCCAGCAGATAAATTTTCACGTTCTGTGATTACTGAGTCCGAGGAGTTCAATTCTGGCAACTTTTGGGAATCCGTATCATTGAAAAGGACATGTTCTGCAGCGGAATCCAAATTTTCCGCTAAAAGTTCATTACGTTCAACTTTCTCGCACTCTTTAATTTCTTGCTCTACCGCACAGGCTGAAAACAATAGATGTTCCGAGTACTTTGATGACTCTCCGCTTTCGTTATCTTCTGTAGTTATTGTTTTGTCAAGAGAACTATTACTTAGATCCTGCTTTGCTGAATAATTTGAATCTGCTGTTGTATCAACAAGGCAACCCGATGTCTCTTTCTGGTTTTGCTTGTCCTTGCAATCGTCACTTGTACAATGATCTAGCAGTGATGTCGATGATGAACCGTACGTATTCAGCAGAAAAGTTGTTGCTGAAGGGGACGATGCAGCGCCTACAGCAGATTTTACAGTAGTTGAAGAGGATTGTGAGCAACCCCGAGACAGTAAACAATCGAAATCAGCCGCCGAAAAATTATCTGTAAAAAAAGAAATAACACAAGAAACCATGCATTAGTTATTGCTCCCATTTCACTATTGCTCTTATTTCCGTGCAAGTTCATGGATGTTCTAAACTTATTGAAATACCAATTAACTTTTACAAGGCGAAAGTTTTCTTGTCATACAATTTTAACTCTCTTCCTATCGTATATGTATATATGTACGACGGTACAACTCCCGTCATGCTCGTGAAGGCCATCCGTGGGAAGCAAAAAGAAGGGCGAGCGAATAGATGACAACCACCCTCGCCGTTCCGTTTGCAATGCAAGGTTCGATTCTTCATGGAAAACGCATGAAGCAGGGGTCGCCAAGTTTTTTAGAAGGAGGGCCGCAATAGATGGAATAACCGTAGCTGAGAACTAGTTATGTGCGCTCCGGAGTGCACCCACGGTTCCGGAGCCGGCTCCGCACCCACGGCTCCGGAGCCGGTTCCGAACTAACGGCTCCGGAGCCGGTGCCGAAAATTATTGGAACCGGTCGGAGCCGGCTCCGGCTTCGGAGCCGTTTTTCTCATCACTACTGAGAACCAATCATGTGCAAAAAATGTACGGGATTGGGGATGTGCGCTAGGCTTTTTTTGTGATAACAAAATCATCGGTCAGCTACAGCTGGATTGAAGAGTCTCGAAAGCCGTCGTTTGGAGACCCCTGCCATAAAGAAACAGAACATACATAACCTATACATTTTTAGAGCTTTTCTATAAATGCAGCGCTATTTAGAAATCGGCATATCATAAGTACAACATTTTCTACACTAAATACAATTAAACAAGACAAGAAAATTTGCCGCTGTCGGATTGGAGTGAGCATTAGATAAAAATGGCTGAAGGAAAACAGAAATTCGAACTTGCCAAACCGGCCTCCACCACCGAATGAATCCTGCATTTTCGATTCTAAGCGATCACGTCAACTTTCACGTTCTTCAATACCTGCGTTTCTCGTTTAATTGACATGGAATATCTATCTGATATTAGGAACGTAAAACATTTTCCGGTTGTGGTGACACATAAATTAAACCACTGGCCAAAATACCCATCTTACATCATCCACATTATCCGTAATTTAATAATAATTAATATACTCACATTCATTTGCTGGTGTAAAATGTTCTCCAAGAAGCGATGCGCTCGTAGAAGATGAATGAACTTGTGCAAATTCTGATGCATCTGCAAGCGGAAATATACATCCTTGCCTTATTGCTTCGGAGGGAAATTCATTCAGTCGTGTTTCACATGTGTTCGTGAACATATTTTCCTTGTCTGATCCACAGATTTCAAGGTTATCTTTGGTAAACATTAAGTTTTCCTTTATACGTTCAATGGAATTGTTATTCCTGGGAATAATGTGGAGCTGATTACAATCCTTAGCGTCTTGGAGAGGAAACCGAGAGGATTCCAGAACGTTTTCGCTAAGTGCTGCTGGAAAACTATGATTTAGCAGAATGTTTACGTTTGGTGCATTAGTTTTCCGTTCTGATACACCACTTTCAGCGTTGTGAGAGTCGAGCTCGATCATCATGCCATTGTGCGATAATTGTCGCTAAGTGCTGCTGGAAAACTATGATTTAGCAGAATGTTTACGTTTGGTGCATTAGTTTTCCGTTCTGATACACCACTTTCAGCGTTGTGAGAGTCGAGCTCGATCATCATGCCATTGTGCGATAATTGTTGTGCTACAATATTTTCATGATCAGAGCAATCACGCTGTTCTTCATCACCTGTCATTGGCCAATAGAAGGATGGATAAAAGTTAATGAGATTGTTTACAACGAACCCGTATTCCTACTTACAGATCATATCAGTTTCGTCTCCAGTCTTATCATCGCTGTACGAGATGTCCATACTCTCCATGTTAGATTCTCTGCGATGTTGTAATTTTCTGAATAACGAAAATACGAACATTTGTATTGTCCTTGCTTCACTTTACTTCAGTTAAAGTGTTGCCAAGTGGTCCTATTAGTTTATTTTTACACACAAGGCACTATTCAATATCATTGGCAATGCATAATGCGCAGCGCAAGTCAAAAAATGTTTACCACCTACTGCGCATACCATCACAAACTTAAAGTCATTTGCATGAGAGGAAATGTTTCAATGGTCGGCGGAGACGGCCTCAAGCTTCAATTAAGCTTAAGTCTCCCCGGTATTTGCAGATAGATCCATTAAAGACAACACAACTTTACACTTACCCAAAGTATAATATGGCGAACTTCTCTATTGTGTACAGAAGCTATCTATCGGATAAGAAAAGATCGTTAACTTCGCGCCCAAGCGGTTTTTTTTGTAAAGAAATTTAAGATTTCTTTAGCACAGGTAATACCATTCTGGATAGAATGACACCAGCTGTCATTGTCAAGGTGGTTAGATAATTATCAAGAGTTCTAGAGATGTTTACGGCCAGGTTCCAAATTTAGCTTATTTTTTAATTTTCCATTACCGCAAAATTCGCGACGAACAAAGCTGGAACTGCATTGAATAAATAAATAAATAGTCAATTAGACCTGTGAGACATGGACTCTGACCAAAACTGACGAAAGCCGCGTTCGAGAGGAAGATGTTCTGAAGGATTTTTGACCCCGTTCAAAATGTAAATTTAAATTATTGCATTAACAAAATCAGTTTTAAAATTTAGCAAATCTTCAAATTTAACAAAAAAGCTATCTCTGGGATTTTTGTTGTTTTTTTGGCAATACAACATCATTTCTAACTTTCTTTAACAAAGTTTTACCAAGAACTATGTAAAACTGGATAAACCCCAAGAGCCACAAACTTGTCCCGTTAATTTTTAAGGGACTTATTACAAGCAGAAAAAGGACCAAAATTGTCAGGCACAAAACAAATATGCATTGTTTACTTATCCTGTGTGTTTTGACATTACAATTAATAAGATAAAATGGATATTTAAATTTGTGATTCACAAGACCCTTCGAGAGTTTACCCTTAAAATTGTGGATTTACTGCTATGTCAAGCAATAAACAGAACTTCTCTCTTAATTTTTCAAATCATTCCATCTGGCACGACGAGTTTCGGGTATTTAGTGTACAAGAATAAATACAGTGTTGATTACCTATTTCAGCCTAACTCTACTATTATATACTACCTCAAAGGACGTCCAAAAGTCTCTCTGAATTGAGAATTATCCACTTAGTACACATAGTAAGAAGTATCGTCATGCCGCTTAATGAAATATTCTTCATTCTATTCTCAACTTTTCTCAACCGAGGTATTTGTGTTGTGCGTAATTTCCAACAAATTATAGTTTTTCGCAAAAGACCCATTGATACGGTGGTTATCATTCAAATGTTTCAAAAGCATTCAAAAGCAAGATAAATGATATGTTTGGAAACAAGTAACTAAGCATAATTTTGAAATGTGCAATATAGGAATAGCGTCATCTATGAAACACGAAAAGTCATGAAACACCAACATCTACTATTATAACGTCTTTATATTCAATGTTTAATAGAATTTACCGCTTGGATTTCATTTTCATCAAACTTCAAGACTGCTGCTATAGCATTAGTCATATGTTTCTTACTATCAGTATCACGCGTTAAGAGGAAACTGAGCACAACGTTTTTCAAATACTCCAAATTCGACCCTTCCAGTTGGTTATTGCTTCGCAAGCGTTCGATGTCTCTTTCCAGTTGAGATATTTGCAGTTTATAGCTTTCTTCAATCATGATCTTTTCTTGTGCAAGTTTTCTCAGTGTGGCTTCCGACATGTTTTTCGAAGTACGAAGGGCACTAATTTCGACGTTTTTACGAGCAATTTCTTGCGCATAGTGCAGTATATGCTGATGTTCATCGGCTAAAGAAGAAAAGGGTGTTAAAAGTGTAGCAGAATCATTGTTACCATTCCAACGATTGCGATCTCCTTTCGTATTGTGCATAGCTTCACTACTGGAATTCTGTTGTCGGACAGAGGAAGACGATGCAACTGAAAGAATTTCTAGTGACGTTCGTAGCGTTTTGATCTCTTCATCCTTTTCGTCCATCACGGCAAGTGAACGTTCGCGTTGTTTTTGTAACGAATCTTGAAGATGCCCGATTTGCCTTTCGAACGATGCTTGCATCGCGTTTAAGGCTTCCGAATGTTTGGCGGATTCGCTTTTGAAGACAATCTGCTGTTCCGTTAATTTTTTATGCAAATCTGATTCTAACTGGGCTGTTAACTGTTTCTGTGAATCGAGCTTTTGTTTCAGCTGCGTTACACATTCTTGACATAATAATAGTTCCTTTTTCAAACGCTGATTTTCTCCCATTGCCTGCTCGTAACGCCATTTATAATTTTGTAGCTCATTGTGCGCATCCAATTGCGGATCATGGACGTCCACATTTGATGGAAAATTAAAATCAGCATGGTTTTCACCAGTTTCAACGAGACTTTCAGCTGGATGGATGGCAAATTGGTTTTGTTGTGTACCATAGCCATCTTCTATAGATTCCCGATCAAAATTGCTGCTTAGCACACCATTGTTTTCTTCTACACACTTTGATTGCAAACTAGCAATAGTGCTTTTCAATTGCAAAATGTGTGCCTTATCTTGCTCCTTCAAACGATTATATTTACCAACCATTTCGCTAAGTTCTCTTATGTGGGATTCAAAGTTTGCTACACGTTCCTCGTGAATCTCTCGTAAACGTTTACTGTTTTCCTCCGCCAAACGTACACGTTGTTTTTCGTCTGCCACGGCAATTGCATACTGTTTCTTCAGATGGTTCATTTCATTTTGTAAATCCTGTAAAGATTCTTTTAAATTTATCGAATTGTTTTGATTTTTCTCTGAGATTATGTTCATTGAACATGCGTTCTGTTCTTCGGCACGTTTCTTCAGCTCCGCCTGCGGGTCGGGCATATTGAGCAAAAACTGCGTCTTTAGATTACCCAATTGTAGCTCCAACTGTTCGTTTAAGTTACGTTCATCGTCTAACAGTTTCTTGAGCTCTCTTATTTTCAAGGATTGTTCTTCGTATTTTCCACTGTTTACGATACGTTCGACAGGCCCGTAACCTCCAAGCATATTCGAATCTGATTGCGTTTGGTTTTCCAGCATTTTAATACGTCTGGTCAAATCCTCTATCGTTGCATCCTTACTTATTAATTGTTGACGAAGCTGATTTCTGTCACCCTTCAACATTTCTTCGATACGATTTCGCTCAGCAGTGATAGTAGCAAGATTGTGCATTAGTTTTTGAACTTGTTCATCGTTCGGTACCATCGCCACTTGTTTAGCATCAGCCGCTTCTTGTTTTATAGAAGCTGCTTTGCCTGCACCATCACTTTCCGCACTGAGTGTCTGTAAAGTCTGTTCTAAGGCTGCCTTTTCCTTGACCAAACCTTTATACGCTACGATAATATCTGCAAACAATGTAATTTGGGTTCAAACCATGATTGTGACCTTGCATAATTGTATGTTATTGGTATACGGTACAGCAACAAACAACTTACCCTTAAGTCGACTTTCGTACCGATTTATGTGTTCTTTTTGAGAGCTAATAATTGATTCATATTCTTTAACTTTGTTCATTTCATAATTTTTTTTCTCCATACTGAACAGATTCTCCTTTTGACTCATTCACTACACAAAAAGCTGATTTTTACCAACAACCTAGCGAACGGGAACTAAAAACAATTAATATTCGCTAGCAATTGCAGTGATTCGGGATATTCTGGATAGCGTCTGAACACGATAAGATCAATGCGATGCCACGATAGTGAAGAACAATTGTAAAAACATTAACTAAATGTGTGTGCCACATTTATGTACTGCAACTATGAGTTATGCCAAGTGTTTATGGAGGAGGTGTCAATGATTTTTCCATGCAACAAATTGCACTCCCATGTTTTGACATCACATCAATGCCTGTACAGTCAGGTACCGAATTACGCGCAAAGTATTTATAATGTACACGCTCGCGGTACACGATCCGAGATTTCAAACAGTGCTGTGTTTAAAAGGGGGCCAATCAATCGGACGATGTGAGTGTCCAGAGGTTTACAGTACAATTTCGGCGGACGTATCAACGCTATCTTACTTACTAACTTATCAGGTGCTGATATCTATGTCATCAACGTATGCCAAGATCTGAAGTGACTTATAGATGGTCCCGAAAGTTTCCACCTCCGAGTACCGGATGGTCGAAGTGCATTATCTCTGGAGGGACTCGTGATAGTTATGTTTTTCGTCTGGTTACTTCGCCCTGCCCGTTTACTCGGTTTGCCTACCCGCCACCTATTTAGCCATGCTCCACCGTCCGCCCAAGGGGTAGGGGCTGGCCTGTTTATCCAAGCTTGGATATACGGTGGATCAGGTTACCACTTTACACGACGAGGATGTGACGGAATAGGAGTTGAGTAGGATTGCCTAATAGTTTGATGGTAATCGATTTTAAATCAATTAATTTGTACTGTACCTTTAATTCACGTATATCGAGAACTTACTGTACATGGCA
>KZ063605.1:27292-43388 GCA_002091835.1 Anopheles maculatus
AAGAGATCACGTCGGGGTCACCAGTTTTAGGATCGGTCGTTCGATCCTACTTTTTATTTGACCCTTCCACTCTCTCTTCTTCTTGGGGGTCTTCCTTCCTTCCTTCTGGGTTGTTCGGCTGATTGGACTTCCTTCCTTCCTTCTGGGTGATTCGGCTTCCTTCTTGGCTGGTTGGGCTTCCTTCCTTCTGGGCTGGCGCTCCTGTCTTAGGTGGCTTGCTCCGGTAAGCGCCACCCACCTTCATTACCGCCTAGGGCCCCGTAGGATCTTGATCCGCCACTGGATATGCAGCTCTTTTATACTGTCCTGTCCGTATCCAGATTCCTCTTTTGCTTCTGTTCGCCTATTGTTGCCGGGTGTGACAACCCTGGCTGCCCGAAGTTAGGGAGAAAAAAATCCTGTGCCCGTTTCAAAACTCCTCCAGTCTTGAGCCTTCCCGAGAACAGGGATTTCATTGTTCTCGCTCGATCCTACCCATGTGACCATTTTCGTTGGACATTCTGTTTCCGTCCGTTTACTCCTAGGTGGCGCTTTATCTAGGTTGGTGTCCTAGCTTAGCTTTTTCAGACTAGGGCAGTCTGGTCGCCACAAATACAATAGACACACACAGACACTCACAACTTACACATAAATATCAGCAACCACAAACAACAATAGAAGAGACGAATGAAGTCAATTGACTCAAAGTCTCTATAAAAAAAAAAAAATTGTTACAGCGACAGCACACCTCTGTTGTATGCACTCTGGTTTAATTTGATGTGCTGTCAAGTTTCATAATGATGCAACCTTTTCTTTGCATGCGTATGAGTGTGTTGTTATGTGGTCTTGTGACCAGAAGAATCTGAAATTTGCAACCCGTGATTGTTGTCTTCGAGCGTCCAGTGAAACAGTTCAATAGGAAGATTCAATCCAATTCGAATAAAATCTTGGTTTTCCAGAATGTCGTCCAAGGATCGAATTCCCATTTTTCCGTCGCGAGGGTACGTATTGCCAGGATTTAGATGAATGATTTACCGAATGAGTATGGAACGGTGTATTTGCGCATCGTGATGTTTTCCTATTCCAGCGCTCAAATGCAAATGAAGGCTCGTCTTGCTGGGGCCCACAAGGGTCATGGGCTTTTGAAAAAGAAAGCGGATGCTCTCCAGATGCGTTTTAGGATGATTTTAAGTAAAATTATCGAGGTAACCCGACACTAAATGTACCAAATATGCACATCGATAATTAATTCCCTTTACATTTGCAACAGACCAAGACCCTGATGGGTGAAGTAATGAAAGAGGCGGCCTTCTCCCTGGCAGAGGCGAAGTTTGCCTCAGGTGACTTTAATCAAGTCGTACTACAAAATGTCACCAAAGCTCAGATCAAAATACGTACCAAGAAGGATAATGTTGCTGGAGTTACGCTGCCAGTGTTCGAATCTTATCAAGATGGTTCGGACACTTACGAACTGACTGGGTTGGCAAAGGGTGGACAACAGCTTCAGAAATTGAAAAAGAACTACCAAAGCGCTGTTAAGCTGCTTGTAGAGTTGGCATCACTTCAGACGTCGTTCGTTACGTTAGACGAGGTTATCAAAATTACCAATCGTCGTGTAAATGCAATCGAGCATGGTATGATTCATATAAATACCGAAACCATACAACGCAACACATAATTAAGCTTATAATTGTTTCTATTCCAGTTATCATTCCAAGAATTGATCGTACTTTGGCGTACATCATCTCGGAGCTTGATGAGCTGGAACGTGAAGAATTCTATCGTTTGAAGAAAATTCAGGTTAGTATAAGCGAAAGCGCGACGCAGGATTTTTTTTGTCTAATGTATGTTGCTTTTTACCAAATAGGACAAAAAGCGTATTGCCAAGAAAAAGGCAGAGGAAAAACGGGCAGCTCTGTTGCAGGAAGGTATCGATGTGCGCAGCCAAGCGAACATCCTAGACGAAGGAGACGATGATATTCTGTTTTAAAAGCTTCTCCCAGCCGGTCATTCCACCGTACGATTTGATTCCAACTAAAATTCACTCCCGGTTTGGTTTCCCGGCATACTACAGCCTTTAAAGTTGCTGGCACTTATTCACAAAGTCGATAATATTTCCCTTATTCATGTTCTGTTGAATTGTTATGTTTTCAATATGTTTCTAAAACTGTACTTTCAGCATCCGTGTGTGTGTAATTGAGTTTCTGTTTTGCATTGCTGATACTGGAAGTATAGGCCTTGCATTATGATTGATAATGGTATAACGTAAATAAATGCACAAGATTCAACATTTTTGTCTGCAAACCATTACGAACCATTACAATCCTGCGTATGGATAGGACAAAATTTAAATTGTATTACAAGCAGCGATAGCAAGGATAAAATATAGATGTTATGAAATATGTAGTCTATAAATATGATTCGTTTTTCGTTTTCAATCTTGTGGCTGTGCAAGTTTCGAGAAAACGTATATGATTCACATACCAAATAATCAGTATTTATTCAACATGTTTTTGTGCGTAATGAATTCGAATGTATTGTATGCAATACTGTACTTTCTGCTAGATCATGCCAGCTACTACCAAATACTGATTTACGCAAAGGTGATCGGCCCTTCAAAGTCGTCCGAAACTTTACCTATCTGGGGACAAAAGTCAGCAACGACAACAACATAGATTACGAATTACGCGCAAAGGTGCTGTCTATCAACCGCCTGAGGAAATTTCTCCACACAAAATACTTGTCGCGACGGATGAAACTGGGACTTCATAAAACCGTTATAGTCCCAGTACTCACATACGCCTCTGAGACATGAACTATGTCCAAAACTGAGGAAACCTTCTTAGCCGCGTTTGAGAGGAAGATACTCAGAACGATTTTTGGCCTCGTATGTATGGAAGGACAATAGAGGCGCCGCTACAACGCCAAGCTCTTCAAGCTTTACGATGGCCTCATTATCATGCAGCTAATTAGACTCGCCAGGTTCCGGTGTAATGGTCACGTTATGAAAATGACACCGGACCCCGTAAAGTCGTTTTAGGCCGTCCACATTGACAGAGGAGGCGTTGTAGGCCCAAATTGAGATGGAGTAATGGCTTGATGGCGTAAGAGGTATCGAGGATTGTTGCAGCAGGTCAAGACCGCGAAGCGGTTGTAGCGCCTGATAAGTAAATAAATATGATCATGCCGGCCATCTAATTTCTTGCTAGAAATATTGATACCACATAGTTGGATAGTCAGTCCTCATTATGGCAAGAATGGGCGGGATGGGATTCGATTCCCGGTTCTGCCGAGGGCAGCCTTTCACTGAGCGCGACTATCGCTTTGGCATCCTGATGGCCCCCGGCGTAAAAACAAAAATTAAATTAAATAAGATGGGTGCTTGATTCCGAAATATACCGTATTTTATTTACTTTGCTCCCGTTCTTTTCCTAGGATAAAAAGAATTGCCTTGGCCAAGTCTATTCCGGAAATAAACACCGCCATCTATTATAAGATTTAAAGCTGTTCCTTAGCCTTAAGCCGGTTTTTAAACCCCGTACGCAGAAAACAATTTATAACCTTTATGCTACCTAGCGTAAATTAACGCATGGAATCAATAAGTACTCCCAAGACATAATGCACATCTTCGATAGAAGACATTAGCAGCATGATTAGCAAATATTAACTTTATTAGCTGTCATATATAGTTGCAAAACTTGCATTAGCTACAATGAATCGCCAACACTCATATAGATCCAAGACTTAGCAATCGCTACAATTAATCGCCAACATTTTCAACTGGAGGAATGCATCATCCCCACTTCTGCACCGTCGGCAGCACTTGGTCCATCAGTCACAGCACCACACAAACATTCAACAAATGTGCCTTTGTTACTTTCCTTCACTAAGTAGTAAACCGTTTTCCTGGTATCTACCATAACTTCCTTCATAAGATTGGCAAAAAATAACACATGCTTTGGTCGCTCGCTGTATCGTTCGTATTGATCAAGACTATCTTGCAGTTTAAGCGTAAGGTCATAGTTTTTCTGAATTTGCTCCAATATTTGCTGCTCAGTGGGTGTCGACAGGCTTTGACTAGCGAGCCATTCCTTAATTTTCATCTGAAAATGTTTGATGATTGCCAATATGTTGGACAGCGCGTTCAACAGCCGAATCGAATCTTCTTTATAATCACAATCTTGTATCGAAGCATATCTTAGTACCATTGCGTGCAATTCACAGAACACTTTTTCCTCGCGGTTTAATTCATAATATAGTTCGTCATAGCTGTTGGTTGTGGCAAGAAAAGTGTCCCCGTAAGTTATGAAGAGGTTGAAAATGTTTACCACCTAAAACCGAGAAGGAAATAAATTTACGGAGGCGAATATAATCGAACCGGGAGATCTTTGTTTTGTTTCGCTCCGCTTCTTCACGCTTACCTGTAGTGCTAGCTCGAAAATATTACACCTCTTCATAAGATTTTGTTCTTGGTAAATGAGAAATTTCAATAAACTGATCATTGCCGTCCATAATTCTTTCCAGTGATATGCAATTCGCACGCGACATCTCTTTTGATAGATAATAACACGATGTATTATCCCAATACACAGCAAATACAGTTCTATTGGGAACTTTTTGAGCAAATGCGATACGATGAACTCCACCAAAAGGTCTGTTAACAGTGATAAAATAGAAAAGGAAATATTTCGTTACAGTGTGCTGATGGTAAAACATAATACTCAATTGCAAAAACATCCCACTTTACTTACCAAGCAAGGTGGTTGCCAATGGCTGTGGTTTAGATACTTTTTCTGATGTTAACTTCCTGTGCCTCATGTGCGCTCGGTGTAATGAAACTTTAAACGTAAGATTATTGTCATGCATCATAGAGTTCGCATACTGATCCTCAGCTATGCATGTCAAAATAAGCAAACAAAGTTTCAAATTTATTGCACTCAAATCGCTTTTATGGTCCTGCATCACGATCGAGCTGCAAACAAAATAAATCAAACCAAACATAGTTAATTAAAAGTCCTACACATAAAGCAACCCTCTACACTTCATACCAATATTGAAATAAAGCGACAAACAAGTTGGTAGAGTATTGTGAAGCATCTAGAATGGCTGCCGCCGATAGATCGGGAGTCCCATCGTTGACATTTAACGTATTGCACGGTGAAGGAGGAGTCGAATCAGCTTGCGTATGCGCCAGAGTTGTGATGAAGTTCCTATTTAAATGTATTGCTTCATAAAGAGCCAGAAGAAGAGCATTGTTTGCCCTAGAAATAGCAAAGATTATGATAATATTGAACTGGAAGAGGTAAAACTTTATTTTGTTTGTACATCTACATACCGGATCTGTTGGCTTCTATAGCACAAATCATCGGAAATGAACATATTTCCGACAATACTTGATAATGATGAGAACCACGACGATGATGTTGGCAGTTCGGAAGGGCTCAGAAGATGCTGCTTGCAAAACATTGTCAGTACACAAGATATAACTTGCCCATAACTGCGAATAGATAAATGCAATGAATTCTCTGGCGGGATGCTTTGAAAATGAAATACTTAAATAACATACCCATTCAACGCAAACTCGTCTGCTAGCAGTGATAGCTCTACCACGTACGGATTACTTCCCTCATGCTTTCGGTAGTTAACCAATATAGTTAACAGCGTAACCACATCGTGTCCGTGTAGGTTTCGCAGACTGGAATCGCTTAGCATGTTTTTAAATACCTCAAACATATTTTGTCCGATGATAAACTCTATAAGGCAATTTTCGTTAACATTTTCCATACCGGTTGCTATGATAAGCAATGTTTTTAAACAAAGATCTTTTGGACTATCAGACGGAATATTGCTGGCCAATATGTCGTATAGCTGCTTCATCAATTCGCGCATATCATCTTCAATGTCAACTATGGTAATAAACGATGCGGGCATGCCACCGATTCCTCCACTGTTATTGGAATCGCTGCCGTTGCCACATGTACCAAGCATTGCTAGTTTGCGGAATAGCACATGAATGAACACTCCAATCGTTTGCAGTGCGTTGTGTATTCGTTTTGCGCTCCCGGTCGAAAGAATGTTTACGCATTCGGTAAAAAACTGTTGAATGTTTCGTTTTGCACCACTGTACTGTTCAGGAGTGAGCTTAAGCAACTCGCATTCCAACGTTTCCATGTTCGGTTGCAGTAGAAAGAACTCTTCCCAAAACTGAGAATTCTGCTTTCTCGGATCTTCACCACGACACAATAGTTCATAGATGTGCACTACCTTTTCCTTTGGTCGTTTCGTGCCCGATCCAGATCTTTTTCTTGATGCCATTGTAGCTCAATACAGATAGTGTTTACGGTTTAGCTATGTGGATGTATAATTTGGTAAACTTTTCTACGTGTTTATCCGCAGTGAAATATGCTTCGACACTATTTGTTGTTTCAAGGTGATTACAGCTGCGACCGTTCTATGTAGTTTGACAGATCGTTTTTTCGTTGACATAACGTCAATAGATGGAGACGGATTGCCATGTACAGTAAGTTCTCGATATACGTGAATTAAAGGTACAGTACAAATTAATTGATTTAAAATCGATTACCATCAAACTATTAGGCAATCCTACTCAACTCCTATTCCGTCACATCCTCGTCGTGTAAAGTGGTAACCTGATCCACCGTATATCCAAGCTTGGATAAACAGGCCAGCCCCTACCCCTTGGGCGGACGGCGGAGCATGGCTAAATAGGTGGCGGGTAGGCAAACCGAGTAAACGGGCAGGGCGAAGTAACCAAACCAAAAACATAACTATCACGAGTCCCTCCAGAGATAATGCACTTCGACCATCCGGTACTCGAAGGTGGAAACTTTCGGGACCATCTATAAGTCACTTCAGATCTTGGCATACGTTGATGACATAGATATCAGCACCTGATAAGTTAGTAAGTAAGATAGCGTTGATACGTCCGCCGAAATTGTACTGTAAACCTCTGGACACTCACATCGTCCGATTGATTGGCCCCCTTTTAAACACAGCACTGTTTGAAATCTCGGATCGTGTACCGCGAGCGTGTACATTATAAATACTTTGCGCGTAATTCGGTACCTGACTGTACAGGCATTGATGTGATGTCAAAACATGGGAGTGCAATTTGTTGCATGGAAAAATCATTGACACCTCCTCCATAAACACTTGGCATAACTCATAGTTGCAGTACATAAATGTGGCACACACATTTAGTTAATGTTTTTACAATTGTTCTTCACTATCGTGGCATCGCATTGATCTTATCGTGTTCAGACGCTATCCAGAATATCCCGAATCACTGCAATTGCTAGCGAATATTAATTGTTTTTAGTTCCCGTTCGCTAGGTTGTTGGTAAAAATCAGCTTTTTGTGTAGTGAATGAGTCAAAAGGAGAATCTGTTCAGTATGGAGAAAAAAAATTATGAAATGAACAAAGTTAAAGAATATGAATCAATTATTAGCTCTCAAAAAGAACACATAAATCGGTACGAAAGTCGACTTAAGGGTAAGTTGTTTGTTGCTGTACCGTATATCAATAACATACAATTATGCAAGGTCACAATCATGGTTTGAACCCAAATTACATTGTTTGCAGATATTATCGTAGCGTATAAAGGTTTGGTCAAGGAAAAGGCAGCCTTAGAACAGACTTTACAGACACTCAGTGCGGAAAGTGATGGTGCAGGCAAAGCAGCTTCTATAAAACAAGAAGCGGCTGATGCTAAACAAGTGGCGATGGTACCGAACGATGAACAAGTTCAAAAACTAATGCACAATCTTGCTACTATCACTGCTGAGCGAAATCGTATCGAAGAAATGTTGAAGGGTGACAGAAATCAGCTTCGTCAACAATTAATAAGTAAGGATGCAACGATAGAGGATTTGACCAGACGTATTAAAATGCTGGAAAACCAAACGCAATCAGATTCGAATATGCTTGGAGGTTACGGGCCTGTCGAACGTATCGTAAACAGTGGAAAATACGAAGAACAATCCTTGAAAATAAGAGAGCTCAAGAAACTGTTAGACGATGAACGTAACTTAAACGAACAGTTGGAGCTACAATTGGGTAATCTAAAGACGCAGTTTTTGCTCAATATGCCCGACCCGCAGGCGGAGCTGAAGAAACGTGCCGAAGAACAGAACGCATGTTCAATGAACATAATCTCAGAGAAAAATCAAAACAATTCGATAAATTTAAAAGAATCTTTACAGGATTTACAAAATGAAATGAACCATCTGAAGAAACAGTATGCAATTGCCGTGGCAGACGAAAAACAACGTGTACGTTTGGCGGAGGAAAACAGTAAACGTTTACGAGAGATTCACGAGGAACGTGTAGCAAACTTTGAATCCCACATAAGAGAACTTAGCGAAATGGTTGGTAAATATAATCGTTTGAAGGAGCAAGATAAGGCACACATTTTGCAATTGAAAAGCACTATTGCTAGTTTGCAATCAAAGTGTGTAGAAGAAAACAATGGTGTGCTAAGCAGCAATTTTGATCGGGAATCTATAGAAGATGGCTATGGTACACAACAAAACCAATTTGCCATCCATCCAGCTGAAAGTCTCGTTGAAACTGGTGAAAACCATACTGATTTTAATTTTCCATCAAATGTGGACGTCCATGATCCGCAATTGGATGCGCACAATGAGCTAGAAAATTATAAATGGCGTTACGAGCAGGCAATGGGAGAAAATCAGCGTTTGAAAAAGGAACTATTATTATGTCAAGAATGTGTAACGCAGCTGAAACAAAAGCTCGATTCACAGAAACAGTTAACAGCCCAGTTAGAATCAGATTTGCATAAAAAATTAACGGAACAGCAGATTGTCTTCAAAAGCGAATCCGCCAAACATTCGGAAGCCTTAAACGCGATGCAAGCATCGTTCGAAAGGCAAATCGGGCATCTTCAAGATTCGTTACAAAAACAACGCGAACGTTCACTTGCCGTGATGGACGAAAAGGATGAAGAGATCAAAACGCTACGAACGTCACTAGAAATTCTTTCAGTTGCATCGTCTTCCTCTGTCCGACAACAGAATTCCAGTAGTGAAGCTATGCACAATACGAAAGGAGATCGCAATCGTTGGAATGGTAACAATGATTCTGCTACACTTTTAACACCCTTTTCTTCTTTAGCCGATGAACATCAGCATATACTGCACTATGCGCAAGAAATTGCTCGTAAAAACGTCGAAATTAGTGCCCTTCGTACTTCGAAAAACATGTCGGAAGCCACACTGAGAAAACTTGCACAAGAAAAGATCATGATTGAAGAAAGCTATAAACTGCAAATATCTCAACTGGAAAGAGACATCGAACGCTTGCGAAGCAATAACCAACTGGAAGGGTCGAATTTGGAGTATTTGAAAAACGTTGTGCTCAGTTTCCTCTTAACGCGTGATACTGATAGTAAGAAACATATGACTAATGCTATAGCAGCAGTCTTGAAGTTTGATGAAAATGAAATCCAAGCGGTAAATTCTATTAAACATTGAATATAAAGACGTTATAATAGTAGATGTTGGTGTTTCATGACTTTTCGTGTTTCATAGATGACGCTATTCCTATATTGCACATTTCAAAATTATGCTTAGTTACTTGTTTCCAAACATATCATTTATCTTGCTTTTGAATGCTTTTGAAACATTTGAATGATAACCACCGTATCAATGGGTCTTTTGCGAAAAACTATAATTTGTTGGAAATTACGCACAACACAAATACCTCGGTTGAGAAAAGTTGAGAATAGAATGAAGAATATTTCATTAAGCGGCATGACGATACTTCTTACTATGTGTACTAAGTGGATAATTCTCAATTCAGAGAGACTTTTGGACGTCCTTTGAGGTAGTATATAATAGTAGAGTTAGGCTGAAATAGGTAATCAACACTGTATTTATTCTTGTACACTAAATACCCGAAACTCGTCGTGCCAGATGGAATGATTTGAAAAATTAAGAGAGAAGTTCTGTTTATTGCTTGACATAGCAGTAAATCCAAAATTTTAAGGGTAAACTCTCGAAGGGTCTTGTGAATCACAAATTTAAATATCCATTTTATCTTATTAATTGTAATGTCAAAACACACAGGATAAGTAAACAATGCATATTTGTTTTGTGCCTGACAATTTTGGTCCTTTTTCTGCTTGTAATAAGTCCCTTAAAAATTAACGGGACAAGTTTGTGGCTCTTGGGGTTTATCCAGTTTTACATAGTTCTTGGTAAAACTTTGTTAAAGAAAGTTAGAAATGATGTTGTATTGCCAAAAAAACAACAAAAATCCCAGAGATAGCTTTTTTGTTAAATTTGAAGATTTGCTAAATTTTAAAACTGATTTTGTTAATGCAATAATTTAAATTTACATTTTGAACGGGGTCAAAAATCCTTCAGAACATCTTCCTCTCGAACGCGGCTTTCGTCAGTTTTGGTCAGAGTCCATGTCTCACAGGTCTAATTGACTATTTATTTATTTATTCAATGCAGTTCCAGCTTTGTTCGTCGCGAATTTTGAGCGCATGGTAAGGCGCTGCTCTCGCAAATGTCGTTTACGACAACCGACAAAAACAAACGTATGGGGCTGCATGGAGGTGCTCTAGAATAAGTTGTCAAACATCGACGAACATTTGTCGTAATACAAATCGGTTTGTATTTGTTCGTTGACATACCTTCACGCTAGCAATCTTGGTAAAAAACATTGCTGGTTGTCAAACATATATGCCAAACCGATCGGTTGTTCGTTGACAGTTAGACCGACAGCTATATGTTGGCCAACAAATGCTAGAGCACTCATAAGACATGTCGTTGTCGTTTGTCGTAAACGACATTTGCTAGAGCAGCCCCTAATGGAAAATTAAAAAATAAGCTAAATTTGGAATCTGGCCGTAAACATCTCTAGAACTCTTGATAATTATCTAACCACCTTGACAATGACAGCTGGTGTCATTCTATCCAGAATGGTATTACCTGTGCTAAAGAAATCTTAAATTTCTTTACAAAAAAAAACCGCTTGGGCGCGAAGTTAACGATCTTTTCTTATCCGATAGATAGCTTCTGTACACAATAGAGAAGTTCGCCATATTATACTTTGGGTAAGTGTAAAGTTGTGTTGTCTTTAATGGATCTATCTGCAAATACCGGGGAGACTTAAGCTTAATTGAAGCTTGAGGCCGTCTCCGCCGACCATTGAAACATTTCCTTTCATGCAAATGACTTTAAGTTTGTGATGGTATGCGCAGTAGGTGGTAAACATTTTTTGACTTGCGCTGCGCATTATGCATTGCCAATGATATTGAATAGTGCCTTGTGTGTAAAAATAAACTAATAGGACCACTTGGCAACACTTTAACTGAAGTAAAGTGAAGCAAGGACAATACAAATGTTCGTATTTTCGTTATTCAGAAAATTACAACATCGCAGAGAATCTAACATGGAGAGTATGGACATCTCGTACAGCGATGATAAGACTGGAGACGAAACTGATATGATCTGTAAGTAGGAATACGGGTTCGTTGTAAACAATCTCATTAACTTTTATCCATCCTTCTATTGGCCAATGACAGGTGATGAAGAACAGCGTGATTGCTCTGATCATGAAAATATTGTAGCACAACAATTATCGCACAATGGCATGATGATCGAGCTCGACTCTCACAACGCTGAAAGTGGTGTATCAGAACGGAAAACTAATGCACCAAACGTAAACATTCTGCTAAATCATAGTTTTCCAGCAGCACTTAGCGAAAACGTTCTGGAATCCTCTCGGTTTCCTCTCCAAGACGCTAAGGATTGTAATCAGCTCCACATTATTCCCAGGAATAACAATTCCATTGAACGTATAAAGGAAAACTTAATGTTTACCAAAGATAACCTTGAAATCTGTGGATCAGACAAGGAAAATATGTTCACGAACACATGTGAAACACGACTGAATGAATTTCCCTCCGAAGCAATAAGGCAAGGATGTATATTTCCGCTTGCAGATGCATCAGAATTTGCACAAGTTCATTCGTCTTCTACGAGCGCATCGCTTCTTGGAGAACATTTTACACCAGCAAATGAATGTGAGTATATTAATTATTATTAAATTACGGATAATGTGGATGATGTAAGATGGGTATTTTGGCCAGTGGTAAACCAAAACCGGAAAATGTTTTACGTTCCTAATATCAGATAGATATTCCATGTCAATTAAACGAGAAACGCAGGTATTGAAGAACGTGAAAGTTGACGTGATCGCTTAGAATCGAAAATGCAGGATTCATTCGGTGGTGGAGGCCGGTTTGGCAAGTTCGAATTTCTGTTTTCCTTCAGCCATTTTTATCTAATGCTCACTCCAATCCGACAGCGGCAAATTTTCTTGTCTTGTTTAATTGTATTTAGTGTAGAAAATGTTGTACTTATGATATGCCGATTTCTAAATAGCGCTGCATTTATAGAAAAGCTCTAAAAATGTATAGGTTATGTATGTTCTGTTTCTTTATGGCAGGGGTCTCCAAACGACGGCTTTCGAGACTCTTCAATCCAGCTGTAGCTGACCGATGATTTTGTTATCACAAAAAAAGCCTAGCGCACATCCCCAATCCCGTACATTTTTTGCACATGATTGGTTCTCAGTAGTGATGAGAAAAACGGCTCCGAAGCCGGAGCCGGCTCCGACCGGTTCCAATAATTTTCGGCACCGGCTCCGGAGCCGTTAGTTCGGAACCGGCTCCGGAGCCGTGGGTGCGGAGCCGGCTCCGGAACCGTGGGTGCACTCCGGAGCGCACATAACTAGTTCTCAGCTACGGTTATTCCATCTATTGCGGCCCTCCTTCTAAAAAACTTGGCGACCCCTGCTTCATGCGTTTTCCATGAAGAATCGAACCTTGCATTGCAAACGGAACGGCGAGGGTGGTTGTCATCTATTCGCTCGCCCTTCTTTTTGCTTCCCACGGATGGCCTTCACGAGCATGACGGGAGTTGTACCGTCGTACATATATACATATACGATAGGAAGAGAGTTAAAATTGTATGACAAGAAAACTTTCGCCTTGTAAAAGTTAATTGGTATTTCAATAAGTTTAGAACATCCATGAACTTGCACGGAAATAAGAGCAATAGTGAAATGGGAGCAATAACTAATGCATGGTTTCTTGTGTTATTTCTTTTTTTACAGATAATTTTTCGGCGGCTGATTTCGATTGTTTACTGTCTCGGGGTTGCTCACAATCCTCTTCAACTACTGTAAAATCTGCTGTAGGCGCTGCATCGTCCCCTTCAGCAACAACTTTTCCAAGAAACTCTGTGCTGGATAATTTTGACCCACTTTTGCGACGGCAAACTATCGTTAACACGGAACATAGATGTGCCATTGAAAACGACGAAAGTGGCCCATCTGCTGCAAGTCTGGATTTAGTCAACATCTTTCCACAGCTGCAAGAAAGTAACAAGAGTGCTAAACAGGTACAATTGTCCGGTAAAATCGGTTGTGACCGTTTCGATCAACAACAGCAAGTGGACCTGCTGAATACGTACGGTTCATCATCGACATCACTGCTAGATCATTGTACAAGTGACGATTGCAAGGACAAGCAAAACCAGAAAGAGACATCGGGTTGCCTTGTTGATACAACAGCAGATTCAAATTATTCAGCAAAGCAGGATCTAAGTAATAGTTCTCTTGACAAAACAATAACTACAGAAGATAACGAAAGCGGAGAGTCATCAAAGTACTCGGAACATCTATTGTTTTCAGCCTGTGCGGTAGAGCAAGAAATTAAAGAGTGCGAGAAAGTTGAACGTAATGAACTTTTAGCGGAAAATTTGGATTCCGCTGCAGAACATGTCCTTTTCAATGATACGGATTCCCAAAAGTTGCCAGAATTGAACTCCTCGGACTCAGCAATCACAGAACGTGAAAATTTATCTGCTGGACAAATTCAGGGGCCGAAATTTGTAGCTCCACTGCCTGCAACACAAGCGTCATTGGAAGTGATTACAGAATCGACATTACAAATAAACAGTACTGTCATTTCTTCCGGAACTACTAGTGTAAGTATCTTGTATAGCGTCGAGAAGAGGCCCTTTGTTATGATCATAATGTTTTTTTTAGGATCATGATGATTTAACGATTTTCAAAGAAAATATGATAGCAGAACCGAATCCTGAAAAACTAAACAGTGTCGTACTAAATATGAGGTACGTACAAGCGTAATTCGCTAATTGCTTTAACATCTTAATCACAACTTTCTGTTTCATTTTGAACAGTGAGGATCGATCGGCACCGAAAGAGGAAGGATATGCTGAGGATGGAAAGAAATGTAAAACTGAAGAGTAAGTTCTTAATTAAGAAGTAATGTTAAATTAAACATCTCAACTACAAAGAAACAGTTGAAATGGAGCAAACCCTTGAGCCTTCAGTAAAAAAAGAGAATCTGTGATAAACCGATGAAACATTTGAGGTTCTTCTTGATGGATATCTTCCGTCTTTGACAATACAAACTCAGAAAGTCCTCGTTTGGCTTGCCTTGAATTCATTACATTTTAGTCAGCCGCAGGTCAAAAATCAAATCTTGTTTACAATGGAACAGTCTTTATTTGTATTTACATGTTAGGGCGGCCCGGTGGTAGATGTGACAGCGGCGCCGGTCTTCACACGGCAGTCCTGCCTGGGGTTCAAGTCTCATCTGGGCCGTTCCCCCATAGTAAGGACTGACTATCCAACTATGCGGTAACAATAAGTCTAGTAAGCCAAAAATGGCAAGCATTACCTAAGAGGTCGTTAGGCCAAGAAAAAAGAAGAAGATTTTCGACAATGAAAGGTTTACTTACTCATTTACCGGGAACTACAATCACCTATCAGCCTGGTGAAGTAGAGAAGGCAAATCCGTAACATCTCTCGATACCACAAATTCAAATTCATTCAACAAAAACTTACCTCCATCTAGATTTAAATTGGTAGTCAAAAACTGATAACTAACCTTAAAAAGGTGCATGCGCCTTGATTATTGCTGTACATATATTCATAATGAAATGATCCATTAATTCGTAGAATGCTCGATCGTTTCTAAGATAAATGATAAATATGATACGGTCGTTTGATCCGTATCATGTGTTTCCAAATTCAAGTATTAGTACAGTTTGGTGTCTTGAATGTTTGGATGGGATTGTATACCGCTTTTGTACGGTGAAGTTCCGATACCGCTGCCACTAACAATACAATAATATTATCATTCCAGATTGAATATTGCTGATATAGAGAAAAAGATGCTTGACGTAGAACTAAGAGAAGAAAGCATGTTAAAGCGGATCACGGAAAAGGATAAAACAATTTCCAAAATGAGGTTGGTATTGCAAAGATTTGCTCATATATTGCGTTCTTATGGTACAATTAAACTAATCATTGACAGCAACGTTGTTGAGGCATACGAGCGCACCATAGCCGAGTTGATCTCGGAAAAGGAAATTTTAATCCGAAACCACGAAGAGGAATGCGAGACTCTAAAACAAGACAATGAAATCAACGCACAGCATTTGGAATCGTTAGAGAAAACCTTCTCAAACTTGTATGCGTAAGTATTTTGATTTTTCTTATTCATTTAGACCGGCAGGGCCGTAATGTCAGTATTTTGAATAGTATGTAGTATGTAATTTATCATTTGTCCGCGGTCCGGTGGCAAAAGCAATAACGGTACTGGTGTTCACACTAGAGATGATAAAAACAACTCTTTTCAAAGAATTAATTAATTCTCACTCGTTCACCTTATCGATTCGAATCGTTTAACAACTCTTTGACAATTAAAATCTTTTAACAACTTTTTTGCGATTCAAAACGATTCGAATCGCCGTGGCGACTGACAACTCTCAAAGAGTTGTTATTTGTTTTGAATCGCAAAAGAGTTGTTAAACGGTTCGAAACGTGAATGAGTTGTTAAACGATTCGAATCACAAAAGAGTTGTTAAAACTCTTCGTGAAGAATTTATTCAACTCGTTCTTTAAGAAGATTTAAATCAATTCGCACAGCACTAGTTCACACGGCTAGGACCGAGGATAAAATCCAATCTGGGCCGCATTTTGCGTTGTGAAGCGGTGGCTAGACTAAAGTTGAGGCAAGCGCGATCT
>LULA01014324.1:0-46156 GCA_002091835.1 Anopheles maculatus
ACAACGACGCACAGCTACTGTACCTATCTATATATCCTTGCGATAAAGTTAACGAAACATTCGCCACACGGTACCAAGAAAAACTTTCCAAGGAAATGCGAAACAACCACAAAAAAAATCGCTACAATGTGTAATAACAATCAACCTTGGAAAGAAACTGATGGAACCATTTTGATACAATGCCCCGGCACCCTCGAAAACAAGACAAACAAGTAATTTTCACAGGCTCTAGCTATCAACAGTGCTACGCGAGCGTGAAAATAAATACAGCAAAGGAAAGAGCCCCATAAACCGAAAAACAAAACCAAAACAAAAGAAACGGAAAAAAATCCAACCCACAACAGAATTAAATTTGAAGTAACGCCGAAGTAAAAGTGTGGCAAAAAAACAAAGGCAAATGGAATAACAACAACAGCGGCCAACAAAAAAAAAGACAAAACAAAATTGAACCGGGTGAACTCTTCTTGTAATAAAATGTAAATAAGGAAATGAACCAAAATTGAGTTCCGAGTGTGAACAGTGGAAAACAAAAGTGGAAGGCGAGTGTACCGATGTATCTTGAAACATCGGATACTTCTTATGCATCCAGCTCTGGTAGGAAAAAAAACTTCTTATTGCATATTCCACAGCGTGGCGCGGCGTGTACAGGGGATGGAATAGAGATCAAATAAGCAGCACGATAAGCTATTCCACAGCGAAGGGGACATAATTTTACAATCTTTTTCTAAACTTTGCTCAATCGAATACAACGACGCACAGCTACTGTACCTATCTATATATCCTTGCGATAAAGTTAACGAAACATTCGCCACACGGTACCAAGAAAAACTTTCCAAGGAAATGCGAAACAACCACAAAAAAAATCGCTACAATGTGTAATAACAATCAACCTTGGAAAGAAACTGATGGAACCATTTTGATACAATACCCTGGCACCCTCGAAAACAAGACAAACAAGTAATTTTCACAGGCTCTAGCTATCAACAGTGCTACGCGAGCGTGAAAATAAATACAGCAAAGGAAAGAGCCCCATAAACCGAAAAACAAAACCAAAACAAAAGAAACGGAAAAAAATCCAACCCACAACAGAATTAAATTTGAAGTAACGCCGAAGTAAAAGTGTGGCAAAAAAACAAAGGCAAATGGAATAACAACAACAGCGGCCAACAAAAAAAAAGACAAAACAAAATTGAACCGGGTGAACTCTTCTTGTAATAAAATGTAAATAAGGAAATGAACCAAAATTGAGTTCCGAGTGTGAAAAGTAGAGAACAAAAGTGGAGCAAAAAGGAAAAACAAAAGCGATCGTGCCTTCTCGCTAACACCAACTACCGAAAGGACACGGTATACTTAGAGATGTTCCTAGAAGGAAGCATTACGGTCCCGGGGAGCAACAGTTTCCTTTTGCAAATGCAAATTGCTTCCAAGATGCACAACTCTTGATAACTTGTAACACAGGAGAACAAGGTGGTTGGGAAAGGTTACTACTAATACTACTTGCAAAAAAAAGCGATGTTGCTTTACTTTTACTTACAACTTAGCGAGAAGAGTGTTAGTAGACAGTTTGTGGAAGCTGCTGGAGCTCTAGTGATGTTCTAGGAAGTAAGACAGACGGCGATAAAAGTTCCACACAATGCCGATACCGAGTACGTAATGGCGTGTTTAATTAATTCTTCTAAAATCGTTAATTGACATCAATCTGGACATGGCTGATTGCTCGACAAAGATCCTATTTCTTAACGTACCTGGTTGACCTAATTCGTTTGATTCTATATGGATTCTTCTGATGCCCTTTTTCAGATATCAGCTCAGATTAACTTTCTCAGTAAGTTTGCTTAGGAAACAAAAAATACGTCTATCTATATTAGTTAAAGTTCCCAAACACGTAATGGAGTAGGTAGCTTATGAAATAGTTTGGCAATACGATCAAATAAAAGGCAACTCATCGGTACCTTTCAACAGTATTAATAACTTAACGTATTATTAAAGATGCCAGGATTGCAAAACGATTCATAGAACAAGGAATTCGCTTGAAGCTAGATGTTATGAGCTTCCATGAAAAATAGAAGATGAATCTCCCATCACTGGATTCATATTGCTTTTTGAGCATTGCTACATCATGACGCTCCTTGCACAGAATGGATAAAACACAACATAAAACCGTTGCATATGATTCTACTCGAGCAGTTATTTATGCTTGCAATACTGTGCATTGCTGCAATTCTTATGGAAAAATATCCCACTTCTTTCAACCCCCTGGTGGTGATAAGGATCTTTACTGCATGCTTTAAACGAATCCAGTAAAATCGCTCGAAACCATCATTACAGTTCAGTTCAGCCGCCACTAGCGAGCAAAAACAAAATGCATTCCAGCGCGAAATCAATATGATGCCCCACGGTGGGAACTCGGCATAAATCCTATCCATGACCGCCCATACCTTGTCCTCCCTTGCCTTTTCCCGGCTCTGAAAGGATAAAGGAAGGCGGGTACGAAAAAATAATTGAATTCATCTTGATCGACATGAAGAATGATTGTCAAGTTCGCTTTATGAATTTCCATCCAGCTTTACGATCGGTTCAGTTCGTGCGTTTCTTTCATACTGTCAGAGGTCGGACGCATTTTCTGCGTCCACGGCTTCTTCCCTATGCTCTCTTTGCTGGACGAACGGTTGGGATACGGGATTGGAAATGGACGGTACGGGTGGCGTCCCGTCATCATCATCTTGAGAGCCAGCACTTGCACATAGAAGCCATCTCTAGTCTGGCTCTAGGGAGGAATGGGTTTGCCTTCCGGCCACAACCCTACACTCGTAATCAGATCGTATGATAGACAGCATCGTACCTGCTCTGCCTACAGGTGCCTACCTTTCTGCCCTGACTCGGAACACGGGACAAGGGGTTGGACAGACAGAACCGGATTAGCCTTGCCTGAACGACGCGGGAAAACTCGACACGGAACACGCATTCACCAGCACCCATCATTCCCATTGTATGGTGTCTTTGCCTCCCATTTTTTTTTTTTGCTTCATATCTTGCTTCGGATCGAAACTCTTTCACTCGCAGCGCTTTTGATTGACGTTTCTCGAATGTCGGAGGCCATCTTTGTACGCATTGAACGTTTCCGATGCTGGAAGGAAAGAAAACAGGATTTTCACAACCTTCGCTGGTGCTCTAATTCGTGGACACTAATAGCACGTTTCGAGTGTTCCGAGTGTAGCAAATATCGAACCTTTGGTTTACTGGTTTTGATGTGAAGAAAAGTTATACAGCTGCCAGCTACGTGTGCTTCTAATAATAGGGAAGACTTGTAACTTATCTGCCTAAAACGCTCTATTAAACAAGCTATGCGATAGGTCTCCTGGGGAGCAAAGTATCTTCGTCATTATCACCGTTACCTGTAATTCAACAATTCAACTCTACTCTTGTTCACCGCAAAGCGTCAAGAAAATTGCGTACACACGAACACGGATATCCGATCGCCTTCAACCACAACGGCAAAGCCACAAAACTTGATAAGGAAGCTGACGTTCGTCTCACGATGCCACTGGCTAGGGCATCACGATATGACTAACGAGAAAACCGTTCAAACACACCTCCAGCACGCCCGTGTTATGGTCTTACAAAGTGTCAGACCGTGACGGAGGAAATTAACTCTTATTACGTCCAGCCGACCCACTCACCGTTGTCCACCGTGGACAGTGTGGACGGAGCTCGAAAATATCAACATCATATCTCAGCTTCGCAACCGATCGACGGATGTGAATTTATCGTGCCGAGTGCCGATACGGCCGGACCCATCGATACGTAGTTGAATTGTGGCGCCGTCTATCGGTACAGAAAACCGAAAGCCTCCGGCCGTTCATTAACCAAACCCATGTAAACACCGGCAAAGCATCTGGGTGGCTGACGATACATCCGAGAAGAACCTACGGAACCAGGTCGATAATCGGTTGGGGTGGTATAAAAAAAAATCATCCTTCGGTTCACAAAATCTTCTGGCCAATTCTGTCGCACATCGACACTGTAAGGCAGATGGCTTTCATGGCTTTTCTAGCAAATGGTTTCACTCATTGTAATTCCTTGTTTTGCTGGGGACAGGGAAGTGCTGCCAGTGTTCGACAAGCTTTCGAGAAAGGTTGGATTAAACGTGTAAAAAAAAACAAGGGCCTCCACTACTAACTCGGTGCAAGGTATGTTTCGATCAATAACTGTACCACTGCCAGGATCCATTACACGCCATATGGAAGGTACTGTAAAGCCGCTTCCATAAGCAAATCACTGGCAGAAGATTCAAATCGAGGATTGCATACAGCTTACATCTAAGCTAATCATTACTAAAGAGGTATTACTACTCGAACGAACGACCGAATTTTAAATGAATGACTACATGTATATTTAGGGTATATTGAACCATTTAATTTACCGCTTTATGGAGAAATGTGTACCATGAAGATATCCTCCGTGTAATTAATGTTTCAAATTTGTAACTTACAGGCTAGAAGAAGTATCGAGTAATTCCTCTTAATGTAACACATTAAAATTTCAGTAGCTGACACTTTTAATTTACAAGATGGACCTTATATTGGGACACACATGGAACATAAACGAGTGACAGATTAATCTTTGGAGCACCATGACATTGAACTACTCGTCAATGATTCATTACAATGATTTCATGATTATTGCTTTCTGGAAATAAACAAAAAACTGGGCGAATCCCAAGATTCCTCGAAAACAAAATTCAAAACAAAAGAAACCGGCAAAAGCAAGAAAGATCAATAACAGCGAACTAATAAAAGTACCGAAAAGGATCGCTTTTCTAGAGACACATCATAAGAACGAATTCTCGCTGCAACATCCAAACTACCAAAAATTGTACACCACTAAATTAGAGTTATCCGTTGATTGTGCTGCTCACAATATGCCAGCAACAACCACTCATATTGGTATGCTGCTGCTGCTGCTGCTACTGCTACTGCATACCTTCATTTTTACATTTTCCCTGCGCACACCGCACTCACCGCGATGGTGTAAATTTTCCCACCGGCATCATATGCTCGGCAACATAGAACTAAAAAGTATGCTCTCATGCACGACCGAACGCAACCCTAAGCACTCGTTTCGTTCATCGACAAACGTTTGGCAAGGTTCCCAAGGGCTTGTTTAGGTATCCTCGACTCCCGCGGACTTTCTCGCACCGTCCGTTCCACCTGCCTGCTTTTGTTGCATCCTAAACAAAACACTGGACCTGGACGGATTCTCGGTGGGCAGTGTTGTCGTCGTCGTCACCGTCCTGTGTACTGCTCACTGCTTCATTGGAAAACTGGGCACCTCATACCCGGTTTTTTGGGGCGGTTGCAAAATATGAGCGAACGGAAAACAGCTGTAAAATTATCATAAAAACGATACAAGCACCCCTTGGCGGTCAGTGTTCGGTTACTTACGGACGTAAATAAGATCGGTCCAGATTCGGGTCTGGGTGGTTGTTGTCTGGGATACAAATGGGTCCTAAGAGGCTACCATAAAGCGTACATGAACATGAGTAGCGTAGAGGTACAAACGTGTAAAAAACAACCGTCCAGCACCGCGCCATGCAAGAAATGGGAGACTTTCGTGGGTAGACAGGGGAGCAAGGTACGGTCACAGCGGAGAGTCATGATGTTAAATAGCGAGCTTATGACACGTGGTTGGTCGCGTGGTTTTATCAATCTTTACACGATGCATCAGCCCCTGCCTGAGGAGACACACAAAATCACGTTTGTGTTCGATTGTTCAGAAATTAATTTGCAATGTAATATCCCGATAGAAACGTTGTCCCCCAGTAAAGTGAAAGCTTTTTTTCCATTGGCACAATTGGAAACCCGAATAGAAACGAGTCGAAAGAACTACCTTCCACATTCAAACGATTCATGTCACACCAATGAACAGTGCTCCGGTTTTGTCGAGGCTTTCCAAGCACCCGAGCACGTGCTTGATATTGTATGGTGAAGGACTCAAATCCTTGAGCATCAACATGAACCAACACAACCGGCATTGCCATCAAGCGGTGACAAAAAAAAAACGAAGAACAAAAAATACACCAGCACATGCTGGAAAATGGTGCGAAATCCGAGGCACAATAAAAACATTTGAATAATTCCGTTATTATCGTTATTAATATTTCGCCCGTACTTATAAATCGTGCGACACGTTCCTAATGGCATGCACCACGAAAACCACCACAGACCGAGGGAGAGAGAGAGAGCGAGAAAAGCTGGGGAAAAGTGCTGTGTGGAAAACAGTAAAGGAAAGCGAACGAACAGATGTTAGTGCAATATAGTTTCTCTTTCATATTGTGACACGTTAAACAGGCGAACGGAGGTCAAGAATATGGGATGGAGGAAGAATTTGCCAGAGGTTGCCAATAGGTTGTCCCACGAGGACATTTCTCCCTCCCAGGCTCTGTCTCTCTCTCCCTCTCTCTCTCCCCACCTTCCTTTCCTAACCTTTTACCACCCGAGTCGCATCACAGTTGTATCTCTCCCGGTGACTTGGGGGTTTGTCGCCGGTATGTAAATTTCGGTTGGTTTGCCACCCCGTTCTGGAGCATTATTTATGCATCATTGCCACCCGTTCTCCGTGTTCCGATCCAAAAAAGCTAAACCTCCCTTCGTTTGGCGCATTGTGTAGTGCTTCGGTGTGCACGTGCCTCTGGACACGCGCTGCTGTTTTGCATAGGGTGCGCAAAAACAAACCCCGCTTGTACGTTTATGCACCCTGGGGGAAAGGAGGGAAAAGCGAGGCAACGTTGGCGGACAAATCGAAATGCATAATATCGCATTATTGAGAGGTGTTATTTTGTGATTTGGGTTTAGTTCTACTGTTTTCGCGATTTCTCTCCATCATTATTGTGGGCCCTTGCTCGATTGGTGCGTTGTTTGTGACCACCGGTTTATGATTGTACATTTTATTGTGATCGAACAAGGGTTTTTCTTATTCTTTTGTACAGATGAAATTGCAATCGCCTCATGATTGCTTTCCTTTACGCTTCAACATCATTGTCGCTTACGGCTTGCGGATCCATCGGTCCCGGTGCAAAATATTACAGCGTCAATGTGTACAGTCATGCCGTCGTCTGTCAGTCTATGGACGTCCAGCAAGCTGACCAGCAACACGAACGACAGGAGGCCAATCACGGCGCAGGAGATTCTTTACCCTTTTGCGACAACAAGAACCATCCGGTTTGCCGTATCCTACTACGCAGAACAAACGCTAAGCAAACAACAAATGCACATTCATTTTACCATTTCATCCATTCATAATATTTTTATTGCTACCAAAGTGTTATTGTTTCCGCTTTTGTGTTGCTCCCTTTTTCGGCCTACGGCATGCTACTATTCCTCGTCTTTCGGGACGCAAGACTGGTGCAGCGCCAGCTTGTGACCGCTAATAAACCCGAAAGAGTTACGACACGCTCTCCGGGTCCCTTTGACTTGCCGGGTCCGGTGACTACGGCACAGTGAAAAGTGCAAAGCGTAAAGAACGAAACCGAAAGGAAAAACATTAATAATACACACTCAACGACCAACACCGGGGCTCCCGTATTCCCGGCACCATCTTGCAAGACTACATGCTAGGCCACTACCGGCTCGTTAACCACACGTTGAATGCATTTTTTTTGCATTGATTTACTCTGGCTGGCTGGCTGGTTGGTCAGCTGGGATTTTTGTTGTTGTAAAATTTACAAAGGTTATGCCTTTTTGCCACGATTCATCCCGATCTTATGCTCGTCACGAAACGTTTTTTTTATAATGAATTCTTGTTGTCGGCTAACCGAGACTGGGCGTTAATTCTTTTCCTCTTTCTCCTTCATATTGTCAACACCTTTCCCGAGTATGGAGTAGTGCTTGTTTAGAATTAAATCATTCATATTTTATATCTGTAACCTCGCCCGAACATTCCGGACACGCTTCATTGTCGGCAATTGTGTTTGATTTTTTTTGTAGAATGTTTTGATATAAAGCACAGCTGCTAGAATGCCTAGTCACACTGGTTATAATGCTATTGAAACACGCTTGATAAATGAGTGCATTGAGAGAATGCATTTATTGTGCATATTTTGCATTTAACTCTGCCATAAACTTCTTTGTATAATCGCGAGGACCATCAAAATTACGTACAGATAGGTACAGCATATAAAATATCAAGATTAATGCGATGCAAGTTATGCAATACAGTTGCAATGGTTTATTAAACGAGCGGCAGACGAGATACATTCGTCAATATTGAAACAACTTCTTAGGTCTGCATGTTATAGACATTCTAGGTTCAATGTTATTGACAACAAGCAATTAAAGCTCGTGTAGATCACCTGATTAATCCATTATCTAGGAATCTTTTGGACGAAGAGAAGAAAAGTTCGTTGTATCTGTATGATTAAATTTTTTATCACAAGATCTCTTAAACCTTCCATGTGAAACTTCATCGCGTGACACAAATTTTAGTTGGCAGTTAAGCACAATCCTAAAGCGTAACAAACCCTCTCCACTCTCGCTCTTTGTAAAAGTCATATGTAATTCCTGCACATTTAACATCCGGACCGTGCATCCCGCCTCTCATTACATAATGTAAATCTTCATCTCTCATACGTCTTTTACCAAGTTGCCGCTTTTTTTTTCACTCTACGTACAACAGTTAATTAAATGAAAACCTCCACTAAACAATCATCCAACTAACAACGGCTCCACTTTTAATTATCTGCTCTCTGCTCCGTTTGCAGGAAGTCCGGACGTAGCCGGATGTTTCACCGACCGCCCCCCCACCGTCACCGTCATCAGCTGGCCCGGCCAGGACCATCCCTCCTCCTATGGGCAAGTGTGCCTCGAAGCAGCCAGCTCCCGGACTGAACGAATTTGGAAGCTCGCCGTACCTTGCCATCTGCAGCGAAGATGACATCCTCTACATCAATGTGGTAAGTTGCAAAATTCGCGCACAAGCGGTCCAACCAGCGATCCGCTTTACGAAAACCCCGTCAGGATTAGTCGCTCTTACAAGCATGGATCGCGCTTGATAATTGCTTTTGCCCTGCTGCTGCTGCTGCTGCTGCACATGAGCTACGGACGCTCATTAGCATCATGCACACATTCAACGCATCTCGCAACGCATTATGGCGTTGCAATTTGTTACAATGTCATGCTCCAGGGTGCGTGGCAAGATTCGCACAAAAAAGGCTTCCATCCCTGTGGGACTATTTTCTCCAATATTCATCGGATCGATCGGCGGAAAGCTCATCACTTATTCATGGTGTCCGATCCCCCGAGCTACTATCGACATCGGACGCCGGAAACAGTTTGTAATGGTCGGTTCTTGATATCCGGGAGTCCGATTTTGTAATAGTGTTTTCTTATTCTTAGCTCCATGAAAACATACATCCATCAAGCCGCTTGCATTTTAATGAATTGAAGGCCACCCATAAGCAAACGCAAATGAAGTCATGCCCTGCCGCGGCTCATCGAAGAAAGAGAATCACGATGCATAATTCAATTCCACAGCCGTCGGAGGGGGGTAGCCTTCACCGTACAATTAGCAATCCACAACAATGCGAAGAAATGCTTTCAACACGCGGTTTCCACGCGATTGTTGGTCACTTTCATTCTCATCTCTATTTTCTCCGGATGGGTGAGGGATGGTAAGAAGACATTGCATAAAACTCATTGCGGTAGCGAGTACCATGGGCGTGCATCAACCACAAAACCCATTCCGAGATGACCTTGATGGCTTCATTTGCCAGCCAGCCACCCCAGTGTGAAGTCTTAATTTTAAGCCTTGTGAAGCAGGTTTTCTCGCACTTACCGCAGGATGTGAAGTTTTCTCACCGTTTCGATTCGACATTCGACGTGACTGGGGCGGTGGCGACGATTCATTGAAAAAAATTTCATTGAAAATTCATTGAAAATTGGCGGTTTCGATTGCACGTAATTGAAAATTATACGCTGTTAACGGATTAACCATCCACGGTAACTGAAGCGAGGGCGAAGGTGACCGTTAGCGGCAATGATGTGGGAGTGAGAAAAGCTCCGTGACCGCTTCCCCTGGCGGTGGTTGGCCATTGGTCGTTGGAGATGCATTTTCTGCCTCCGCCGCCTCGTCGTTCGTGATGATTAATTTAATTTGCTTTCATCTTTCAATCATTTTCTTGGTAAGCGATGATGCAACATGAAAAGGTAATATTCGATGAATACTGACTCCGATAAGCCATGTCTGTTGTGCGCTTCGGGGGTATCTAAGCTTCTTGTTTTTTTATGTTTGCTGTTAAGCAGCTTCTGTGCAGTTTATCCATAACGGGATTCGATATTTTGCACGCAGCATTTAACTCATTTGACTCATTAAATGAGGAAGTCTTTACACAAACGAGGACACCGGAAAGTGGATCTTCACATTGTCAATGTACATCAAACATTCGTTAGGTGGGAGAGATCTGAGAACAATAAAGGGCCCAGAACGCTACCATGAGGAACCCCAGACTTGCCGATGAACGGATCAGAATGGCGATGTTTTGGTCCTAATCTTTACTGAAAATTCTACGGTTCTTTCTCCGGCTGCATATCAAACGCTTTAAAACTCGATTCGACAAGATCATCTGTTAACAAATTATCTTAAACTACTTTTATTTTTCTGAACTTGTTAGATTACAAAATAAATCCGAAACCAAATCTTAACTACTACAGGAACTGAAGACGAAGGACATATTTCACATTTACTTAAGATAATAATTTCTACTGTGTCATGTATGAGCATTCTCTCGTAAACGAATTCATTGGCGCTGTATAAGTTTTGATTACTGTTTACATTACATTTGAGAACTGAACCGCCCGAAGCATTGTATACTCTATTATACCTTGATGAAAAACGGATTCCACAGTGGGGGGATTGGATCCGAAAGTATAGATATATGGCCTTTTAGTAGTTATAAATTTCCGAGCCTGTCTCATTGACGACGCTGTAAAGGCTGCAATGATCAGCTGAGTGTAGCTGCGTATTGGATTACGATTATCGCCAAACAAGATCATGGAGTTTAACGCGATCAGTTACTGTACGTGTGGTGTTTTGTTGCAGTCCTTTAGAGTTAACGTTAGCGCATCATTCCAAACCGGCAGCACTTGATTCACTGCGAGAGTTGCGGATCGTTGCTGATCCTACCAGCTCGAGAAACAAGTTCATTGTGGATGAGTCGACGGTATAATGGTTTTGGCTGTTCTCCGTACGTTTGCAGCCAGCACTAACGTTCGACTCTGTTAAAACGATTCCATAGTTACGTCCCAACATATTTGATATGAAAAGCGGTAGCATGTGGCGTTTCACCAGCAAACCAATGTTTGGAGTGAGATCTACGGGATCTATAAGACTCTCAAAACACATCTTAACATTGGTACCAGGAAATTGAAAGCAGCAAGATTTTGGCAGCTTGTACAGCGTGTTCAGTTTTGAATGAAAATTGCCATCGATGTACAAGCCTTTTTTGCTAAGCAACAGTACGAAAAACTTGTTATTACCGTAAACAACGATGAAATGCTTGTTGGAAATCATCTTGCTGTCGGCAACCTGGAAGTCTACTCCCGATTGAGGTGCTGCACTTCCAACGATCACATTATGCTCGGAGATTAGCAACAGGTTTGTTTTGCTGATTAAACGCCCGATGAAATTGTAGCAGTCGGACGGATGCATCAAATTGCTGTTTGAACCGTTACTCGCGGTTTCCATTTCGGAGGATGAAGCAAACCGAATCAGTACGATTAGCTGTTTGGGTAGAATTCTCCTGCAATTTGCGTAGAAGTTGTGGAATGATGTGTCAATAAAATCTAGAACGATTGTAAACAGAAAAAATACATTAAATTAGGAAAGAATCATGCAAACACAATGGAAATCCTAAGCACCAACCTTTATCAAATGTATTTCACTGCCACATACAATATTCAGCTTCAATTACAAAAACTTTTACTTTATTTTCCGAACGGGAGATGCTGTGGGGCTGCAAGGCTATTTGCGCGATTATCACTTTTTTGACAGTTCGCAGTTAAGCCGTTGGCAGCATTGTGCATCTTTGTATGTCATCGCATTTCAAACGGCAGTTGACACGTGCGTTTGAAATTTAGTAAATTCAAATAACAAAACTAAAACAGCAAATGCTATCTTTTTTCGTTTTATCATCGTTTTGCGTAATGTGAAGCATGCTTCACAACCATGATTATTCAAATTACACAAATTCAGGAATGTTGCAATTGTAACAATTGGCTTGAGTAGTTCTAAGTATACCAATGATTTGTTCTAATATCCTATGAAATATTCCACGCACAAGTTGAAGGCCTTCATCATTCCACAAGCCATCATTTGAAAACCTACAGATACCTAGCTCGTTTTAGTATAACATAAAACAAACTTTTTTCGGTCAGTCGTTTTGATTCTTCGCACATCATCAAAAAATTTCCTTTTATAGAACTTTGCTTTAAAGAAGAAAATGAAAAAGCTGTAGTTTTCCTTTTAGTAACCGTACCCACACCTAGATGTCAGTGTGAAAGGATACACAATTCCTGCCACTTTTCTCTACTTTCCAACGGACTTTTCCTGAACTACTTCCAACGCATGCGCACACAGTATAGGACTCGAAGCGATGCAAAACGGTTTTGCTTCCATCGGCCAAACAACAACATTTGATGAAATTTCCTCTCTATATTTACGCCACTACCACGCGCGCATACACACATACACACATTCAGCACCACGCAGGCTCCAAATTTCCAGAAAATTTTCTACGCTGGAAAGTGCTCACGCTTACGCTTATACTCACACGTACACGAGGTCCGCTTTGCTTCCATCCAACGGGCACACACGGCGGCGCACATACTTCCAGTGGGAAAATTGTAGGAAAATTTCATAGTTCTGCAGTGGCTCCGTTCTCGACGGGCGTACCTTGAAGTTTTGCGTGCAACTCGCACACACAGTTTTCATTTACCTTTTTATCCTGATTATCGTATGCTGGTGTGGAAGCATAGAAGAAAATTGCATTATTTCGCTGCTGTGTCGTGAGGAATAAAACAAAAAATAAAGTTCTCTGTGTAGTATCACCAGCAGCCACCATTTGTGGAGCAGTGAATGGAGATGCCTAGTGAGCACCCAGCAATCGATAAATATTCACGTGATTCCAGTGGAAATTGTGTGTCGCTTGGAGGAAGAAAATAAATTGTAAAACATGGAAATTTCTCCAGTGCATTGAAACCAACAGTTTGACTAAGTGTTATTCAACTCGTCTATATCAGCCGTGTACGCAATATTCTGTGACTGTGTGTGTAGTGGGTTTTGTGAAACACTTAGCAAACAACGCGCTGCGTCAATCTGCCGGAACATCCTTGCGCTTTCCTTGCTTTACCACCCCTGGGGGACACCATTGTCCCGGTGGTCCAATATATGAGTGGACCGAGTCCGCCGGTAGCTGCAAACTAGTGCATTCGCTGTTCAGCTATGGATGAATGCCAGCATGAGCTCGACTTTGAAGAGCTAGAAAAATTGTGCAGAAACACACCGGAGGACGAACTCTCAGAAGCGGAAGAGGAGACAGGAACAGTGCAGGAAACGGGTGGTGAAGAGGGAGGTGGAGCGGGAAGGTTCAGAGATATGGTAAGTCGGGAATCGATTTTATATCCCTCTAGAGCTATACTCCCGTGCACAACTTAAACGGTTCTCGTTGAAAGGGTTTTAGATGTGGAGAAAGATAAAAAAAAGGCTTCCATCCTATCTCATGCAGGAAATCGATTCTGAAGGCAGACACGTCATTTATGTACTCAAGGCAAAAACGTCACAGTCGCCTACTTATTATTTTCTCCCGAGAGTCTTAGCTATAGCATTTGTCATAGCACAGCATCAGGAGAGCTTTTAGCATTCCCAGTAACTAGATATGAACAAACACACTATATTGACCAAATAAATCATCGCCCGGCTGTTGAGTTCTTAGCCTTGAAATCCAAACCATCTACTTCAGAATCCCCGAAGGACATCATTAAGCGACAAACCTTGATTAACTCCAAAATATTCCGAAGACCTTCGGATTCTTCTTATACCCATGGCCGATGGTGCACCGAAGGCTCTACCAACACCAAAACCAAGGGAGAGCAATATATGTGCGGGTTTTTGGTACGCATGCTCCACCGTTTGTTTACGTCTGCAGTTGTGTGGACCGTGAGTGTAGTACGTACCTTTCTGTTGGTAAAAGTTAGGCACCTTTTGCTGCTGCTTCATGAATCAGTTATGAACGAAGGACGATAAACGTTAAGAGGAATGGCTATGGGTAATACTCATAATGAGATGTTAATATGAAGGTTAGTGTGGATAGCATCTACGGCAAGAAATCTTTCTCCTTTCCAGAGAAAAATGTAGTAGCAACTTTCACTTTTGTCTAATCACGTTGTGTTGAGCAAGAGTAACTGACATCAAGCAAGATAATTAGAAAGAAATAACTTACATTTCATAATAAAACATAAGATGAATTAGTACACTCCTTTCCAAATACCTTGCCAGGTCGTGTGACCAACATCACCTTTCACGTAGGGATTTTTTTCTCCTCCACCCGCCTTCGGCGCTCGTCTTCAACAGTGTAGTTGAAGTTCATGAACTTCATGCCATCGTTAAATGCTGCACCACCACACTGCATCTAACCGCTACACCGGTTATTGGCCTCGGCCAGGTATCGGGGAAATTGGCGTGAAAAGCCAGCAAAACGATACGCGTGGTTGTTGTAGACGTCTGGTGGTTTCGCTGTCGCATGTTCTTGTGCAGCGCGCGCCAGACAGACGCCAGTGCACCTTTTGTCGACGCTACTCCATTAATTATGGGTCTTAGCAGCGAACCCTTCTTGTTTCTATCATAAAATGTTAACATCAGTAAATGTAAGCCATGACGTTGATTTATTCGCTTACTATCATAAAAAATAAACAAAGTACTTGCCAGTATACTAACTTTTGACGTAGACGTTTCGGTTACTTATACTATGTTTTGACAGTGCAGCAGTTGATCGGTATGTTGCTTTATTTTCCACACAACAACGAACACGATACACCAACCCAAAGTCACCAAGAACGTATCCAAGCCCACAGATGCCCTCAGGTCAAGCTGAAATCTACACCCGGGAATTAGCCCATTGTCAGCAAGCGGCAAATTAAAACCACCTAAACGCGTAAAACCTACCGGTCGCCCGATGTCAACCGTGCCAAAATGCGGCACAACATTACGCAATAATTGGATTTCTTCGGAATAAGACGGGGCGGCACAACGGAACGGAACAAACCTTCTGCGCCTCCATATCGCCATTCCTTCGTTCGTTCGTTCCGGACATTTTCACCGACAGATTATGGCCACAAATATGCTCGCGTGCCCATAACTAATCCCAACCGATATCTTTAAGCCCGAAGCGCAGTGACATTCGGCGCATTTTGCCAACTCCGAAAACCGTTACGGGGTTTGACAAATTTTTCTCTCAAACACAACACGTACACTTTCCACGGTTCGTTGCGCTTTCCCGACCGGGCCGCAGTTGTTTTGGAGTGCCCGGGGGGCCGGCAATCTATTTTCATTTGGCGATTTGATTGTGACGTTGTGATGTTGTTGTTTGGTCTCGCGTGTCTCTCCGTTCGACAATTGCGCACCCTCAACGTTCGGGTCCACTTTCGATTTCTGCACAACGCTTCTCCGGTTTGGAGGTTTTTTTTTCGCAGCGCAACTCGAACACGTTCTGCTTGCAATGAATGGGAACGAACGAAATCGCCCAAAATCTGGAACCGGGACGGTGAAAGTCACGATTTAGCAGCATAAACATACTACGGACGGCCGGAGCCACCCAGCCCAGCAGAGGCCCTGTGCAGCAGCTGTGTGTAGGGCCCCATCGAAAATTGGTTCAAAATTGCTAAAAATCCACTGCAGAGCATATAATTTAGCCGATAATTCCGGCGATCTCTCCACACGAACGGTGGACGTGATCGGAGACGGAAACTGGGGAGGTCCCATTCGATACAATGCTTTTAATTTTCATTCGATTGTGAATGGCAAATAGGCGAAAAAAAAAATTAAATGAAATATTAGTTCGATTGATGCAACGAGTTAAGGGCAACAGCAAACAAAAAACGAATACTTTCAAATTTCCGAAAGCATATAAAAATCCACATGCAATACTGACCGAGACTTGAGCAACGTGCATAAGCCGCATGCAATGGATGGTGATTCCTTTCCATTTTTCTCTGATAGTGGAGTGGAGTTTCTACTTCTTCCGTTTCTTCCTATTCATGTTAGCACTGTATCCCCTTGCTCCATTACGATACGGGGTGTAGATCTTCTCTATTTTTTTCTGCCCCTTTTTTCTGTACTTTGTAATGACTTGAACTCCGAAAGCTCATCGTTTCGGAGGAAGAAAAAAATGACCCAACAACGGCACCAGAGTCGCGTCGCGTGTTGCTTCGTCATTCCGGCTGATCGTGTATCTGCTGGTTCGTGAGATTGTGGGCCAAAGATAAATAAATATAAAATGGCAAAGTGATGTACGGCGGAAAAGAGGCAAACCGAACGCGTTGACGCTTGTTTGCCGATGGGGATGTTTCATACATAAACAACAATCGATTTACCATCACACCATCCATCGCATCCCCGAAGGAAAGGAAGGTAGAAACTACTAAAAGCACCCCAGATGTCGGGGTGCAGGAAAGTGGCCGACACTTTGCGACCCTCATGGGTCGCAGCCACGAGGAATGGGACGCTCGGATAATTGAAGCCACGACTCAGCCAGACTAAAACCAGACAAGCGATTAGATGCGCAAAGCACTGCAGCTAAGCGGTTTGAATGCGGTACAGAAATGGCACACAGTTTACCCGCTTCCCGAACGCTAAACGATAGCGATCGTCAACCAAATGGGGTGTGAAAGGGGGGTGGTGGGACGCCCTAAGAAATAGAGGGCCCTTATTTTCTCACTGTGCCACAGTTCCACCTCTAAACTGAGACGCGACGGTGCGGCTGAGCAATGAAAGGTTAATAACAGGTTAATTTCATCCATTCCATTCAATTTTCCAACCAAAGCTCTATAGGGCATTACATTATGCAGCCGCACACACACACAAACACACCGGAATATAGGCTATTGTGCATTATTGCATCGGTTGGCACATAATTGGATAAAACCATAATGAAGATAAACGGATACACTTTGCTCAACTACACACCACAAACTGCACCAACCTCCGGGAAAGCGAGCAGCTTTCGAGTCGCTCCGATAAAAGCGATAAAAACAAGCTTTTGTAGTGGAAAATTATGTAAGCATAATAAGAGGCTCTCTTCATCTCGTTCGGTGGATGCTGAATGTTGAGCGTTGTGATGCTATGAAAGGTTGTGTAATGAAATAGCTATGAACCATCGTAAGAAGAGGTTTAAAAGTACGCTTCACGTAAAGCTCTGTGTTTAGCACATTGCGTTTTAATGACAGAACGTTTCAGAATGCATGCTGGAGCTTATTTTAATGCACAGAGTGACATATTTTGGCAATGCCAGACGAGTGCAGTGGCTCAATTGAATTGGAAAGATGCCAACGAAAATAGCGATCGATTCTTGAAAGTCAAAAAGGAGAAATGGATCGTTTCACAATCAAGCTTTTTTGTTTTCTGCAGTGATATGTGAAACCTAATCCAACTGGTGCACAGTATTCGGTCAAAGAGGTCGTAAAATATGCAATAAAAGCATCTTGGTATTTTAACCAGCAACAGCGAAACAGCAAGACATGCATGGAATGTTTAAAAATCTTGACGTTCCTTAGATATACCGTAGGACAGATACTGCTCAGCTGTGGGCATTAATTGAAGTCACCGAATAGCCATCCATCAGACATCATCAAACCGCAATCTTCTTTCGTACCCTAATAAGCTCAACATAGCGATCATTATGCTAAAGAAACATTTCCTGCCATTTTCGTTTAATAATCTTGTTCCATTAACGAGACTAGTTCACCTTTCTCCCAAAATGAACCATCAGCTACACGTGTTTAGCAAAGAAAACTGTGCCAAAAATCATCTTGTTTCGTGCGCAAGAAAAAAGTTAAACCAAACACATGCCACTCCATCAACCGACACATAAATGCGTGCCTGTGTAGCCTTTTCGGCCAGCAAATATGCTACTTCCTTTTTTGTTTATCGTTTTGCTTCACTTTTTTCTTGCGGACCCTTCATTCACCACGGGCAAAACACCACACCTGGGATCTGGTCTGTTTGTCCTACATTTGCACATGCATACGGGCGGCGTGCCACCTCTTTCACCTTAAACCGTTTACGTTCAATGAACAGCAGCAGCAGAAGCAACAAAAATTGCAAGAAAAAAAAACTATACTTAATATATTTAAGCACCCTTTCCGGCACTATTAGTATATCAACTCTTAAGCTACTTTCTTTCCGATAATGTTGCGAGTGTGAGAAAGATTATCAGAAAAACAGGCAAAACCAAACGACCCCATGGGAAGACACCCTCAGCACAGTGTGCACATGTGAAGACTCTCCACAAAAAAAAATTAAAACACCTTCAAGAGCGCGTAAATTTTCACCTGCAAATGGAACGAAAAACGAACTGCTTGAAGTAAATCGGATCGACCAGGTCATCGGGCTTTCGTGTGGTTAGTTGGGTACATAACCGCCATAGCTGAATGGCACCCCTCCGTAAGGGGTGTGTGAAGATGTGGCCACGTTAAAGCCGAAAACATGCACATTAGGCAGAGTTCAAACGTTCAAACCATTTAGTGTGTCCGGTTCGTGTTTTGCTTGTTCGTTAAGCGAATTAAGCAGACACAGTACCACAGCAAACATCTTTCTATTGATTGCTTTTAAACCGTTGCATTTCATTTCTTGTTTTGTATGCTTTAGTGTCTTTATTGAAAGAAGCATAATACGAATAAAAGCAAAGCTAAAGCTCCACTAGAAAGGTTAAACGGTGCAGTTGCATGTTTCCCTCAGTAAATCCACTATCGATTGCACTCTCCGGTGGATGGTGGACAGCGAAATGTTCAAAGTTGAAGGTTGCTTCATGTTTGTCTACCTTTAATGGAAAACACACAAAGCTCTGCTGGAAGCATGGAGGCAACACGTTGGAAAGCCGTAGCCGTACGCAAATGTTTACATTGGATGTGTACGGGAGCTCGAGTGGCCTTGGCAGTGAGCTTTGAGTCAACATGCAAACAACAGCTCAATTTTTTACTCCCAACTGCTACCACCTTTACCTACTCAACACGCCGCTTTTTTGGAAAACTTTTTTTTCCGAGGAGTTGATAAAGTTTCACGTGCCTTTTTGGATCGCATATTATGCAGGCACCAGTTCCATACTTTTGAATGCCGTCGTTTTCGGCAGTCAAAGGATGACTTTTAATCGCTTTTTTTCTAGCTAGATAAGCTATAATCTTTAAGGGACGGTTCCCGTAGGATTCGATCCCCCCCCGTTTCTTGCTGTGACCTTCTTGGTCACCGCCTAGACCGTCCAAGATTCGGCCTCAACCGTTCGATTACTAACGCCATTCTGTCGCAATGTTAGTAAACAGATCATTAGTTCATCCACAACACCACTTGACAGCTCACGGCCCGGGTGTATACTTACGGACTAATTTTTAATCAGCTAAACCGCAGAAAAATAAACGCTACAACATAAATCATTCTCCCACAGGGCCAATCGGAGAGCAAGAAAGCGTCGAAGAAAGCGGCCGCCACCGACACCGGTCTGCACACCAAGGGTACGGCCATGTCATTTGGCTTCAAGAAGCACAAGGTGCACCAGCAGACGGCCAGCAGCCACAACGGTACGATCGGCACGACCAACGGAACCAGCAAATTGCTCACGGGTGTGGCACCACATACCGGTACGGATGGTGGCGGTACGGAACTGGTCCCGGGAGCGGTCGCTAATCAGATCAAGAAGTTCAACAATAACAACGTTAACAACAACAACAACCACAACAGCGGCAATGCGACATTGGAAAGGGAGAAAGCGGAAAGGGAGCTGGTGCACGCGACCGTCATCACGAACCCGGGCGTCGATGCGGGATTTAGCGACAAGAACGGAAATACCGGTAAGTGGTGCGGCTGTTCGGGTTTTTTTTAATGACGCGCTTGTTACTGTACTAAACTATTTGTTAGCCAACCAATCAACCTTGTCTTACGAGCCGGATCTAATCAATAACATCAACACGCATTTATTGGATGCATCAGCTGTCATTTGTTCAGCTGATTGGGGTCAATGACACCGTGTGACAGGTTGATGATTTGATCTGTATTCGTACGGTCAGCTGCTAGAGCGGTCTTGTTTTCTGCGCATAGTTCCGTGGCTAACGAAAATTTCCACTCCGAATGTCCAACGCTTATCTCATCGCGTTATTCGGATGCTCGTTCAGCCAAAGTATTCCTTTCGGTAGTAGTAATGTAGTGCAACTATCCACGTTAAGTAAATGTTAGTGGCGTAAACACGTGGCAGCCCACCACACACTTCTTTCGGAACGGACGACTTAATTAACTATGTTTTGGTTTGTTTTTTAGGTTCAATCGAATCGGTAGACGATGGCGGCGGCCGTAACACATCCACTGGCCGTACCACACCCCGACTGCAGCCCGCCAAGAAAGACAGCCATGGTGCGCCGTACCGTAGCAATCGATTCGGTTTCCGCACCAACAACATCGTCCGGCCGGCATCGGTCGGTCTGCAGCCCCGGGTGGCCAACGATTTGGACAAACATTCCTCCAATACCAACAACAACAACAACAATATCCACACCAATAACAACAATAACAACGTGTACGTCGTTAGCGACAAACGCCGCTCGAAGAGTGCTTCGTCGGCGGCATCCGCACGCACAACATTTACGCCACTCTCCGGCACAGCGGCAACGGCGACAACGGCGGCGGCTGCAACCGGAACTGGTGGGATGGCGCTGCATCAGCACGCGTACGGTGGGGCTGGTGCAGGTGGGCTGCATCGCCCTATGCCGAAATACCAGGCGCCGAATACAAAAATAACCCACAACAACGCACCGCCGGACAACGGAGTTGGTGGCGGTTTCGGGACTTATCAACAGCAGATGACGAAATGCAACCAGGGGGAGCATAAAAATACTCAGCATTCCGGTTCGGCCCTGCGGCAATCGGCCCAACAGCATCAGTATACGCACGGTAGCGAAGCCGGACAGAACGCGTCGTCAGTCGGTGGTGGTCTATGGTAAGTAATTCTGCTTCTAGTAATTGCGAATGCTGCGAAAAACCATAAGTAAACAGTGTTTTGCTCTAAACAGTTTGTCATCTGCGTCATGCAGTTGTCTCGTCGGATCTGCTACATGCGTAGGAATGTTTCCTCTGAGTAGACGCATTTATTAATAGCTCGTATTTGGCTGTTATTTTCATTTGCAGTGCAAAACCACCACTGGCCGGCAATGGCAACGCTGCCGCTACGAGTACAACGGCCAAACTAGGTCAGGAGGCGGCAACTACGGCAAGCAAGTTTACGCTCCATTCGTCCAGCCTCCCGAAACCCCAGTATCCGGTGTCGATCTCGCTAACCTCCGGCACAACCTCCGGACCGTCGGCCAGCTCACGATACACGATGGACACGAAGGGTGCCAAGCATGCGGTGAACGTAAGTCGCAAAGAGTTCGCCAACACAAACGTGACCGGTGCGCCGGCACTCGAAGACACGACCACAACCACCACCAGCAGCATCCGTATGCCGAGGCAACGCTATCGCAACCTGGAGATGGTAATGAGCGGCCGGCACAAGTTCGAAGTGCGTGATCTGGAAGCGCTAACGACGGAACCGATCGAACCGCTTCCACTGCCCGAACTACCGAGCGCATTCTGCAACACAACCAACCAGCGCACCGCTCCCCTAAGTGGACTAATTCGATCGACGGAACTGAATGCCAGCGCTAATGCATCCACGCTGCACGATGATATCGACATCAATGACAATCGGTACGAGATTGCTGAACCAGGTGCCGTGGAGGATGAGGCCGAAACAACGCCCACAAGTCATGATGGTGAGGGTCAGAAGGAAAGTTTGGAAGAAGAAAAACTGTTGCGCGATAACAATTCGTCGGAAAAGAGTTTGAAGGGTGCGCTGATGAAGGATCTGGTCGAGAGCTACGAGGAAAGCAAAAGTTCGACACCAAGCTGTTCCCGAGCGTCTTGGTTCACTGCTGGCGAGGCACTTGCGGCTAAAGATTTTGGTATTCGCAGCTTGACTACGAGCATGGAAAGTAGCAGCACATCGAGACAGACGGATTCGATTCCGAAGCAAGTGGCGGCGCAAGAGGAACCCGACGAGGAAGACATTAGCTCCGTTACTATCACTGCGGGCAATCCTTCCGCATTCTGTAAGTTTCATTTAGCTTTGCGCTTCTAGGTGCCTTTGTGGTAATGTTTCTGGCTTTTTCTTTTAGCTTCCATTTCGGCCCCGGTTCCGATGGACGTTTCTACCAATCTGGACAGTGTGTCCGAGGTACAGATCAGTTTCACCGACCCAGGAACGGATCCACTCGTCAGCAGCGAAACCGACGTACCGAACCGAATGTACCGCAATGAGCAGACTAAATTTGCCGAAATGGCCGCTGCCATTAGCGATGTGCTGCTGCTGGACGATGAAACATCCCCGACCGATAGTCTCGTCAGCAGCTGCACGGAAAATTCGGACGACGCGAAGAAACCACGGCACGGTGGAAAGAAAGCGGTCGAAAATAGCAAGGAAAAGGAAAAGGACATTGATGAAATTTCACCCGAGCTGGACGAACTTACCAGTCCCGTTTCGCCCGGCACACCGACGCATGCTTCCAACTCGCTGTCGCTGTCGGACGGTGGAAGAGATTTTCTTATTGACGATGAAATTGCCGATCAGCCGGGACTGGTGTTCGATGAGGGCAGTACGCTTGATCTTGGATCGCTAAATCTTAACCTGACATCACAAAAGACGGATAATACGACAACGTTGAAAGATAATCACAATCGAGGCGGGGGTACAAATGCAGCTGCAGGTACTGGAGTAACTCAACCGACGGCAATCAAAGCGACACCACCATCCGCTGTAAAACCACGCAAAGTTATGGCGGATGCGTACGAATCGCCTGCCCTATCGCGAAAGTCTACACGGAGTGGTAATCGTATGGCTAGAGCTGAATCGTTGGATACGCTGTCGCCGTGCGATTCGATTGCATCGGATGATTTTATGCTGGACTTTGACTGCAACAGCAGCATGGATTCGATCGATCGGTAAGAATGGATTTATGGTAAAATGTGGGCAAAAGGTGAAAAGTACAAGGTTTCTGTTGCATTCTTTAGGGTTGCTCGCTCAAGCATGGGAGGCAGTGCTACGGGACTGAACTCGATGGATGAACTGCAGCTGTGGTCCGAGCTGGAGAACAAAGGTGGCCACATTATACGTGAGTGGAGCACACTGCTGCGCAGCAGCCCACAAAGCATAACCAACAATGCTAACCGGTAAGTGTTTTTTTTGTATTGTTTTTCTATGTTATATGACTACAGATACCTCTAACAGAAGAGGTTTATCGTATATTCTGTTTGTATAGCTTTTAAGCTCATTTTTAATCGTACAAAACAGGTAAAAATTGCATTTCAAGATAACTGCACGATTCTGTCGTAGTTGCAATGCATATGCCCCTTAAAGTATGCAATGTAAAGCATACATTATGGTACATTTATAGCATGCTGATACAAGGTGTAGCAGCGTTTCAAAATGTTAAAAAATGCTATAATCGGTTTGAAATTTTCCAATTTCTTTTAAACTGCGTTAAATTGCCTTTTTAGGTCTCAGTAAATAAATGACCGACATAAAAATTTCAATAAGAAAAAGATTCTTTTCTGCTTAGTTAGTTGTTTTGAATCATTGTGCCATAAAATAAGTTTTTTTGATTTTACGGAATTTAAAACACACATTCCGAAGTGCACTTTCTCGCCTGAAACTGTGTTATGCACCTTTCGATATCTGCTGATGCCTAGCTTGATTTTGACAAGCCAATGTCTAAGCAGTAATCCATCCAAATTGGCTTACCCTTTCGCATGGTTGCACTAATTCCCGGCGTGTCCGACATGTAGATGCTAACCCTCGGCTCACTCGACCCTAATGAGAACGGATTACCGTCACCCTCATTAGGGTCGTGATCCCCCTGCGGGAAGATGTGTAACTGTGTGTGTGTATGTAATCCATGATTGTCTTTCCTCGTGGCCTTACCGGTGCCGGCAGACAGACAGAGACATTTACGCAAATAGCGGATTCTTTTCTATGATCAGAGTACTATCGTTTGCCATTTCCGGCCCTCACCGAACTTGGCCCCATTCATTATCCCTGACGGTTGACGGTGATCGAAACAGAAAGAGCCATAGAAGAGCAGAAGCAAAACAAATATGCTCAGCTAAGCTTTACCCTTCTCAAGCGTAGTGTTGCTACGCATTTGCACACTATTTGTCTGTATGGTTTGGACAATGTGGAGTAGAAATTTGAAACATTTGGAAGGTAAGCAAATTGAACTAAGCGGTGTATTTACTGGAAGAAATGATGAAGCACTGCTAATTGCACCGGGGCTTAAAATTCGTTGCTCCAGTATAAAGTGCGCAACTACTCTTACTTCTTACGGTCGCTGCATAGCGGAGCTCATTCATGCTTTGTCAGAGAACAGACGGAACCATTCCCCTTCATTCCTACTACTGATCCCTTGTTCCACACATGACTAAAATAGCATGTGCTTCAGTTTTTACGAAAATTTGTTTGTTCCCTCCATGCTTCACAGCGTAACTAATGGCGATTATGATACATGGGTGCAGATTATCGCGATCATGTTACTACTACCATTCCTATTTCCACACTGGATGGATGGAAAATGGAAAGCCGCGCATTGTGGCGTACATTTGCCACCGTAGAAAAGAAGCATGATGTTGCAACATTACGCCGCTTTACCTTAGTCGATAGATTTCGTTCTTGTAAAGGGTATACTGTACGAACGGTTCATCTGTTTACTGTTATATGGAGCGATGGGCTCGTGAGTGTCAGTGTAGTTGAAAAGATTTCGCTGAAAATGATTTGCAAAAACAAAATGCCAGTGTTTGTAACCTTCACGTGAAACAAAAAAAAATTAAAATGCAATATACAAATCACCTTGCAACGAGCAACACGATACCGTTTCGCGGAATGCATTAACGCTTGCTTCTGATGAATTAATGTTCGTCAGAAGAATATTGTAAAATGCATTACGGGTGCACTTCCTTTGGTGATTTGCTTGTGAAACGTTCTACTCCTAAGTCTGCTTCATCTCCCTTAACAAAACTCTTTTTAGGTCTACGTGTTGCAGTTTAAAGCCACGGTATACTTGCAGTAAGAACCTTCCTGATGAACTTGCTCTGGAAAATAAGAAATTCCAACACCGTTACGAAATGCACCGCACACTCTGCATGTAACCGCAATTCATCTTGCTTGACTGCCCTTACTTGCGTGAACTTCGGGAGGTGTGCGTTCGAGCCTACCTTCCTTCAGCGCCAACCACAACAACATTGCCTCGTTGTGTATATTGTTTCCACTTGCCAGCTGATGAGAACCGCGTCGGTTACCAACGCACTGGTAGTGGTGATGGGAAAGCCGGTTTTTTTGAAATACAAAGAGAAATAGAGGATCGTTCGCTCTCAGCCATGCTCTCACCTGATCTCACCTTGATCTTCGTGATTCTGGGTTGACTGAAAACGTGTCCACAAGAATTCTGGTGGATTTTTTCAATTCCCTTTTTGTAAATACTTGTCATGTAATCCTCCGTTACTGAGACAGGGTAGTTCTAGCTAAGCTCAGTCAATAGTTGGAGGGTTTTTTTTTTTGCTAAGCTAACCACCCCAGTCGTAAGCCACACGCCACAGTTATGTTGCACACTCACACTGGTGGGCTTTTGCCTGTACCAACACCACCAACGTTGGTGCTTTTCCACGCAAGCCCTCTCTCTACCCTACCGACACGGTGAGGGTGAGTCACACGCACCGCAGTGCTGTGTACCTTCTCGCGCATTCATCCGACGGCTCATAGCCCACAGCACAGGCAAGCACTCGCGCGAAGCTATTTGGGCTTCGGCAGCAGCAGTCAGTTCTTGGTCTAGTCTACGTATTACGGGCACACGGCACACATCGCCTGGTGTGCAGTGTGGAGTTGCCCTTAAAGTGTCTTTCCTCGTCGATACAGTGATCGATGCTGCCACGATCATCACCACCAACAACAACAGCAGCAGCATACACGGTGCGACAAGGTTATCTGGTTGAGCGATCAACTTCCAGTGGTGGGGAACGATTTGATAGAGGGCAAAGATCGACCTCATGGTCAGCTGGTGTGTTCGATCTCGCCCAACTATTTGGAGCATTTTCACGGTTTTGATTAGTGAACGCAGCGTGTGTGTGTGTGTGATGAGACAAAGGAAACTCTCTCTTTCTTAGATGTTATGTTGTGTACGGTTGACTCTCACCTGTTCCCTTCATCTGCGGTGCAAGTGATGATACTCTCAGCACAAGAGATGCATTTCGAACAAATGCATGTGGTGTGTGACGTTGGGGTTTGATTGTGTTGTGGTGGGGCTTCTAATTTTGACATCTTACCTCTCACAACTAGCACTAAAAGATTAGAAGGGATAAGGATGAGCTTTCGTGTGGGTTGATTAACGATCGCGTGCTTGTGTTTATGGTGCATTTCCTGCGAGCGGATCTTCTTCTGTGCTGTGGTCGTTTTTTTTCAGGGTCAACCGAATAGGTGGAAGATTAGTTTCTTGTGGTTGTTGTGTGGTCAGTGTGACCACGGCGGTGCTGTTGCTACATACCACCACCACCATCACAACCACAGTGTTGATTAGTAAGGTTAGAAAAAATATTTTTATTGGCATCCGTCGTATTTTCTACGGCTCTCTACGGTGTGTTGATGCACTTCCCAAAACAGGGAAGCCAGTTGGTGAAGAAGCAAATAGTTCAGCTCGGTGGTTTGCTTAGTCTGTTATTATTTTGTCATTAGTGCAGTGCTCTAGTCAGTTTTTTAAACCAATGTATCTTTTTGTTCTTCGTAGTACCTAGTACGCGCAATCAATGTTAAACTTACAGCCCAAAGAAATAGTAGAAACAATCAACCACCAAGTTCTTACCCAAAAAACCCACAATTTACAGTTTAAACCGTGCACGTTCATCAACCCCGAAGTAAATAGCCGAGAGTAGGGAACGAAAGACTCCGAAAAAAAGTCTACCTCTCGCCATCCATTAAGAATGTTTACTCTTGCTTAGGCTCTTCACCACATCCCAGGGCGTCCGGTTTTGTCTTTGGTGTTGATGCTCCAGCCCTTAAAGTGTCTTTCCTCGTCGATACAGTGATCGATGCTGCCACGATCATCACCACCAACAACAACAGCAGCAGCATACACGGTGCGACAAGGTTATCTGGTTGAGCGATCAACTTCCAGTGGTGGGGAACGATTTGATAGAGGGCAAAGATCGACCTCATGGTCAGCTGGTGTGTTCGATCTCGCCCAACTATTTGGAGCATTTTCACGGTTTTGATTAGTGAACGCAGCGTGTGTGTGTGTGTGATGAGACAAAGGAAACTCTCTCTTTCTTAGATGTTATGTTGTGTACGGTTGACTCTCACCTGTTCCCTTCATCTGCGGTGCAAGTGATGATGCTCTCAGCACAAGAGATGCATTTCAAACAGATGCATGTGGCGTGTGACGTTGGGGCTTCTAATTTTGACATCTTACCACTCACAACTAGCACTAGAAGATTAGAAGGGATAAGGATGAGCTTTCGTGTGGGTTGATTAACGATCGCGTGCTTGTGTTTATGGTGCATTTCCTGCGAGCGGATCTTCTTCTGTGCTGTGGTCGTTTTTTTTCAGGGTCAACCGAATAGGTGGAAGATTAGTTTCTTGTGGTTGTTGTGTGGTCAGTGTGACCACGGCGGTGCTGTTGCTACATACCACCACCACCATCACAACCACAGTGTTGATTAGTAAGGTTAGAAAAAATATTTTTATTGGCATCCGTCGTATTTTCTACGGCTCTCTACGGTGTGTTGATGCACTTCCCAAAACAGGGAAGCCAGTTGGTGAAGAAGCAAATAGTTCAGCTCGGTGGTTTGCTTAGTCTGTTATTATTTTGTCATTAGTGCAGTGCTCTAGTCAGTTTTTTAAACCAATGTATCTTTTTGTTCTTCGTAGTACCTAGTACGCGCAATCAATGTTAAACTTACAGCCCAAAGAAATAGTAGAAACAATCAACCACCAAGTTCTTACCCAAAAAACCCACAATTTACAGTTTAAACCGTGCACGTTCATCAACCCCGAAGTAAATAGCCGAGAGTAGGGAACGAAAGACTCCGAAAAAAAGTCTACCTCTCGCCATCCATTAAGAATGTTTACTCTTGCTTAGGCTCTTCACCACATCCCAGGGCGTCCGGTTTTGTCTTTGGTGTTGATGCTCCAGCATAAACCCAGTCACAACACGGTGGCGGCGGCTGTTCGTGCATGAGAAGTGAAAATTAAACCCAAGAAGCTTTTGGTTTTTGCCGGTTCCCTATTTGTGTGCTTGTGAACGTATCTTACCAGTCAAGCAAATCTAAGCGAAGGAAACGGCAGCGAGTGTTAAAGTGAAGTGTAGTGAAGTGTTCGATCTTACGAAAGTACCCCGAGATCATCCTCACCAGTCAAACCCGAAGCAGCAGTACGAAAGCACCATCACGATGAAGGATTGTGAAACATCGGTTGAGATTCCAGCGCCGGCAAACAGCCCAACGTCAACGTCGCCAGCGCCGGCCGTTCTGTCGGAGAAACCACCCCCCAACAATGGGTAAATGATCGTTTCCATCGTGTACCATTATTGTGGTGTCTCTTTTTAGGGCAAGAGCCGTCAACCGGTCGGAAGATTGAAGGGCTTTGTGATTTTCTTACCCGGGCGAAGAAACTAGACCATCGTTTCGTGTTGATTGTGCTATTCTATTCAAATTTCAACACACCCCACACAGCGTGGACGATGCAAGATGGAAATCGGATGCCACTTTGCAGTGGTTCTAGTTTCCATGCCGTAATCGACATGTGAAACAATTTTGCGCCAGTTAATGAAGTGAAGCGGCCATAAATATAAGTTGATAGACAGCTCCGGAAGGCTTCTGGTGAATAGTTATAGTGTAAAGGCTCCTATTTAAGTAATGTTGATGCTAAAACGGAATGCTTATGAGATGTAAATTTATCCGTAAACAAATCATTCGCTTCTTAATAAGATGCGGGAACGCGTAAAGATTTAACATTTGAAAATAATTTCCCCTACGTACGATTACTTAAAACGAGACGCGTAGTAATCTTAAGTTAGCTTAACTACTTCCATTTTCCACTTGAACCACGTTCAATCAATTATGCATTTTTGCAACGATTCGCATTTCTCTCCGCGTTCGGGTGATTGTTGGTGAAATCTCACACGCAAATAAAATAATTCACCAATAAATTTAAGCATTTTATGGGGTTAACAAACTCTTTTCGCCAATTAAAAGCAATCCTACGGCACTGATTACCATAGAATGGGGTCCTAACACATGCGTGCAGTCTTAAAAGCGTTTCATTATCAGCGCTCTAGCATCGTACGTTATCAATGGAACGAAAATTGTGATGCAGTAATGACTTACTTACGATGAATGCCGCCCAATGTGTTTCAAACCGATGCCGTGTGTATGTGTGACCTCGGTCATTGTGAGTAAACACAAGCGCGCGATAGAATGGTTTGTTGTGGCGTCGACAGTCTCGCGTGTTTTTCGCGTGTCTTGCTGTATTAGCCAAACAGCGGCAAACAGCTTCTGCGCGAGTGAACGTCACATGAGAGCACGGGGCTAGGTGTCTTGCTTTGCGCTATTGTAGCTATTTTAAATAGCGTCTTGGAGAAACCACCCCCCAACAATGGGTAAATGATCGTTTCCATCGTGTACCATTATTGTGGTGTCTCTTTTTAGGGCAAGAGCCGTCAACCGGTCGGAAGATTGAAGGGCTTTGTGATTTTCTTACCCGGGCGAAGAAACTAGACCATCGTTTCGTGTTGATTGTGCTATTCTATTCAAATTTCAACACACCCCACACAGCGTGGAGGATGCAAGATGGAAATCGGATGCCACTTTGCAGTGGTTCTAGTTTCCATGCCGTAATCGACATGTGAAACAATTTTGCGCCAGTTAATGAAGTGAAGCGGCCATAAATATAAGTTGATAGACAGCTCCGGAAGGCTTCTGGTGAATAGTTATAGTATAAAGGCTCCTATTTAAGTAATGTTGATGCTAAAACGGAATGCTTATGAGATGTAAATTTATCCGTAAACAAATCATTCGCTTCTTAATAAGATGCGGGAACGCGTAAAGATTTAACATTTGAAAATAATTTCCCCTACGTACGATTACTTAAAACGAGACGCGTAGTAATCTTAAGTTAGCTTAACTACTTCCATTTTCCACTTGAACCACGTTCAATCAATTATGCATTTTTGCAACGATTCGCATTTCTCTCCGCGTTCGGGTGATTGTTGGTGAAATCTCACACGCAAATAAAATAATTCACCAATAAATTTAAGCATTTTATGGGGTTAACAAACTCTTTTCGCCAATTAAAAACAATCCTACGGCACTAATTACCATAGAATGGGGTCCTAACACATGCGTGCAGTCTTAAAAGCGTTTCATTTTCAGCGCTCTAGCATCGTACGTTATCAATGGAACGAAAATTGTGATGCAGTAATGACTTACTTACGATGAATGCCGCCCAATGTGTTTCAAACCGATGCCGTGTGTATGTGTGACCTCGGTCATTGTGAGTAAACACAAGCGCGCGATAGAATGGTTTGTTGTGGCGTCGACAGTCTCGCGTGTTTTTCGCGTGTCTTGCTGTATTAGCCAAACAGCGGCAAACAGCTTCTGCGCGAGTGAACGTCACATGAGAGCACGGGGCTAGGTGTCTTGCTTTGCGCTATTGTAGCTATTTTAAATAGCGTCTTTGCCGTGTCTTAAAATAGTGTTTTATAGAGAGTCGTTCGATTACGATGGGTGAATAGTGTAGCTATGAAATCCCTTTTTTAATTTATTTTTTTAAGCGAAAGCTAATTTAGAATATTTAATTTTTTTATCTCGTTTTGCGACTAATTACACTACGTAACAACAGTTCACTTTTAATGTGCAGCTGCTACCCGGTGGGTCAAAGCTGTTAGGGGATAATTATGGACGTTTTTTCCTTCCACTGTCCGGTCAACGACAACCGTCGTTTTGCGAAGGCCGTGAAACTTAAATGCTCTTGACCTGGCGATACGGATACGGTGGTGCTATGTGATTTTGATTTGCGAACATGCAGGTAGCATTAAAGCATTTTCCACCATATTGTAGCTATTTTAAATAGCGTCTTTGCCGTGTCTTAAAATAGTGTTTTATAGAGAGTCGTTCGATTACGATGGGTGAATAGTGTAGCTATGAAATCCCTTTTTTAATTTATTTTTTTAAGCGAAAGCTAATTTAGAATATTTAATTTTTTTATCTCGTTTTGCGACTAATTACACTACGTAACAACAGTTCACTTTTAATGTGCAGCTGCTACCCGGTGGGTCAAAGCTGTTAGGGGATAATTATGGACGTTTTTTCCTTCCACTGTCCGGTCAACGACAACCGTCGTTTTGCGAAGGCCCGCCGATACGGATACGGTGGTGCTGTTGTGGTGGTGCTATGTGATTTTGATTTGCGAACATGCAGGTAGCATTAAAGCATTTTCCACCACAACCCACAACGGGTGATGTGGTGGTGATACAGCAAACGGAAGTAATATGGTGGCTATATTTTTATTTTGCTAAAATAACATATACTGCCCACTGCAAACGATAAAAACGAAGCTTTACTGTGGTTTATTTGGGGCAGTAGTTAGTTGAAATGTGTTTGGATGATTATAAATTAGAAATATGTAATTTTTAAATTGAAAGCCACGCCACGACGAGCATCTACCATGCGGATTGCATACATTTAGGCAACATTTTCTCCACTTCCAACGAAACGTGCAAATTATTTGCTTTTTTACAGTAAAATGCGTAAAATTACAATTTGCATTACCCAGTACTTAACACCAGTAATGTCTCCTCATCTACTTACCGGCTCATCCCACCAAAAAACACTCATCACGATGAACGCCAGTTTGGTAATCGGAAAAGCTTCCGGATAAAATCGAAAATTGCTACTCTCCGCCAACCTGTTTCCCTCGTCGGAGTAGGAGGTGGGCAGTTATCGAAGCTTAATCAATTAATTGTGTGTTTCACGTGCTGATGTGCTCTCGTATCGCGCATAACAATAACAACAAAAGCATCAACTTCCGGTGCCGGAAGAGACGCGTGTATTTCCCGCAATGGAAGAAAAACGTGAAAATGAAAATGCCTTCGCTTGCTCTCCGATCGGAAAAATTCCAGTGCCTATCAAGCACTGACCTAGGCTAACGTGAAGCGAGTGTTCCGTATGCCGCATACCACCGAAAACAGTCTCCGATTCCACCCTCTGGTTCCTCTGGTGCACTGATATAGAAAGTAAAATTGATTGCAGCCGAAAATCATCATTCGTGTTGGCGTGTTGTAGTTGATAAGGTGTGCCCATATAATGTTACCATATTCTTCACCGGCCTCTACCCAACGCACGATGCGATAACACACAGAGGCAGGCAAGCAAGCAGCACCGATAATGATTATTGATTAAACGCATCCGGATTTATTACAAGACTTGTTGCCGGCGCACAGGGCGTTCAGCTTCCTTCCAGCGGTTGGTGGAACGCGTTGTGCAGTATTGTAATGTATCGGTTGCAGCTCGTTTAACACCCCCCTGTTGGGGAGGATCATGTCCTCCAGATAAAAGTGGGAGGGCCCATCAAATGATGCGCCCTGTCCGTGCGTGATATAATTTCACGCGATTTCACGAACCCATTAAGAAACGGTTGGTGGAAAATTGGTTCACCGAACACAAGCTGCTGGATGTTATGATTGTGACTAAAAGCTCCAAGTCACTTCCATTACCCAGACGATGCAGTCGATGAGTCAGACAGCGCGATCATGTCTGGTGGGGTCGTCACTTTGATCATGTCTGGTGGGGGGAGGTGTTTTCCGTTCACTGCATCACCACCACCCCGAAGGTGTAGAATTTATTGGTGACGCATGGTTGACCACGAAGCCTTACCGAAGGTTGAGAGAAGTTCGATACGGATTGTTAGTTTATAGGTCTCGGATCTCGGCAACAAGATCCATCATGCATGTGCGTGTGTGTGTGGGGATCAGCCATCATAAAACCAATCGTATTAAACAATCGTAGGGCACACATTCTGGCAACCTTAACACCTCAAGCGTCTATGACCCAACTGGCAATTAGTAAACCTGTACCAATAAAGCTACTCTCTCGACCGGCCGGTCATCTTACCCCGATTATGATACGAAGGTGGAACCATTTCCTTTCACCTCTTACAAAATGGGCTCGGCGCACTGTGGCAGCTCAGCAGGTGTGTCATCTATTTAATTAAGCTTCACTTCGATTACCTCACACGCGCGTGTTTGCTTGGGAATCTATGAGTTGGAAACGACCCTCAAACTTTAATACGCATTTTCGTATAATGTACCATCGTGGCTTCGAATAGAAAAGGTTCTGTTAGCGCACAACAGCAAGGCTTAAATATTTAAACAATTTACAATGCCGTCAAGTCAAGAAGAGGTTCCTCGCTAGGTTCAATATTTATGTAGCCGGCTACGGGTACGCGTAAAACCGTGCGATAGACGCGTGCTTAAAGAATAAACATAAACCAGGGTGCTGCTTTATTGCTTTTGTGTACTACCAGAGGCGATACACAAAACTGCCATCGAATGTGACAAAACACATCTTCCGTTCAGTTGAATACGGCTGCGTTGAGAACATGAAATCATCACTCTTTGAACGTTTTGGTGAGCCGCTTTGAACTGTTCTGGGATGCTGTGCTGTTGGGCGATATTTTTGGCACATTGTGTCAACATTTATCTGTTTGTGTAAGGGATTAGGAAGAAGTAAAAGTTATGTTGTTTTAGCCATTTTAGTCTAGCTGACGTGAATGTATATCTCTCTTGAACATCATACTAAAATACTACTAACATACTAGAATTTGAGGATCACTCGTTGTCCTCGAGTCCTTAAAGACTGATCAACAACTCTACCTACCATCCCACAAATTAAATGCCCTCCAATCAATCTATTCCAATAAGCATCAGCAATAGTTGTATGCTGATAGAAGCACATATCACTTTTCATCACACGAGAAACGCTTCACTTCACACCCATATGCACATTATTGACCCAATTCCTACGGGCCCTAGAGAGAACGGTTAGGAGAAGAAAAACCCCCGCACAACAACAACACACTTCGTGGAATAGAAACGCCTCCTTCGTTTCCTTTAATCAGCACGTGATCCCGCACGTGATCACGCGATCGTGTTTCAACATTTGAAACTCGCAATCTTTTAGGCGCCTAAAAGACGCGAAAGCTGCGCGCTTGTACGCGCCCAAAGTCCCAGAGGTAGATCTGATACCAATATCGCCAATAACCACACACACACACACAGTGTACAAAAAAAAAACGGCACCAGGCCGGGCATATCTCCGGGCATGCTCGAATGCACCGTAATTGGAGCGGCTGCTTGCTGATGCTCGTGATTTATGTTGCCGGTCAAAACATCGGGAGGTGCGTCCGTTTGCTGGTGGTAGTAGTAGTGGCTTCACTTTCCTCGCGAATTTCACAGATTTCACTGTGATCGTGGCCCGATGTGTTTTTCCTCCCTTTTTGCGCTAGTCCCAATCGACTGAGGGGTAGTATTTTTATAAATAACTAGAAAAATCGAACAAACCACAAAGAAACGTGGGATGCGTAGGATCTCCTATCACCGGCAACAGCAGCAGCAACTACCGGTAGCGATTTTCTTACTTTCTTTCGCGGCCGTTGATCGAAAGAAACAAGATCGTAATTACTGACAACAGAAGAATTAGATGTTTTTTGTTGTTGTCTATTTATGTAGAAAGGTTGTCGCCATGCTGTAGTTTATGGCATGTTTTAGTTTTGTCGGCAATTAAAGAGCTAACATCCGGTACAATAGCATTCGCCGGTATGCGATCGTGTCGCGAGCATTAATGTATGTCTAAAGAATTTCTACAAATATTTTTATAAGAGTTTTTTACATTCCTAATTGATATAAAGTACTGCAGTTTTAACTCGTAAATAGAATTGATAAAGATACTAAATAGAAAAAGGTCGCTCTAAAAAGACCTCCCATAGTGTGTGTGTCTGTGTGTAACACCAGTATCATCCGCCCGACTGTTGGTGACATCATTCTTTCCGATTCGATACGGCGGCGTTTTTTTTTCTTCCACGAGCGAATTTTCACGCTCCGTCGAATGCTACCGAGCAGTCGAGAAGATCGACAAACTGTCCAATAGATACGCGGAAAGCGGCCACCCTCAAGCGAGAGAAAATCTGTCATCTGTTGCCTGAGTGTTGGTGAATGTCATCTCGGTCTGACCATCGTCTTCATTACTCACCTGTGGAACCAACCGGTAGCAGAGAGTTTAAAAAGCATGGGCACCACGAACACCGACACCATTGCGGAAGGATTAAAAACGAAACCCCCCCAGCAAAGGGGTTGAAAATGGATGATGGTGAGGTGGGTTGAGTCTTATCAAACGACACCAATTCGTCGGGGGGTGGTGATCGCGCTTACATATGCGTCTATGCGTCCCATTCATCGTTCGTACTCACTCTTGCACGCTTGTGCTATCGAAGCCGTGCCATACTCACACGCCCGCAGAAGAAAAAAAAATTGCACGCGGAAAAGCTCCTCACACTCCTCCCAACGGCGAATGTACAGGTGTCTCTACTAACCACCACAGCGTATGCGTATGCACACACGAACGCCGCATGGTGGTGGTGTAAGGTGTGTGATAGACATTTGGTGGAAACGAAAAGGGAAAACGAAAAACAACACGGACACTACACCGTACCAGTAGTGTACGCTGAAAGCAGAAGAAAAACTCACCACCCCTGTGGTCGTTATTGGGTGGCGCAACATTTGCGCGTGGTGTTGCCTCTTCAGTACGCAATCAGCAGCCGACACCGGACGAAGACGCGCACCGACGACGCGTGTGTACTGCGGGTGTTTTTTTTTTTTAATTCGCGGCGTTCCGGCCGTTTGTTTACGTTTTTTTGCATTACACGGTGACACTATCCAGTGGGGAAAAGACGGAGCATTAAAACAGGAACTTTTGCTCTCTCGATTGTGCTCCAGAGTGTGCCAGATACTCCCGCCGGATCCTGAGAAATAGTTTTTCCCACCCTGTTGCTTCGTGTATGTGTGGGGGCAGCTGCATTGAGAGAAAAGGGTACGAACAAGGATTTCCAGAAAAGGGACAGAGCATGTATTTTAGTGTCGTGTGTCCTTGTGAGAGAGTGTACAAGAGTGGAGTTTTGTGTTTAGTGGAGAACTGAGAGAGCGTGAGCAAATTTTCCCTGAGTGAATTGAAATGTTTGAGAGTGGGCATACAATGAGGCAGAGCAAATCGTAGTAGACCACGGAACGGAAACCACAATATGAGGTGCCAAATCCGTGCGAAATTGGTAGTGAAAAGTCCGCGATTCTCATCCGTGATGATGTAGCGGGGAGGGAGTTTGGTGAAGCGAGAGTGTCTAACATGTCCTGTTGATATCGACCCAGCAAACACATTGTGACTTCGTCGTGGTTTTATTTGCATTCGACATACAAAAGCAGATTTGGGCAGGAAAATACGGAGTTCCCTTTAAGAAGGTTTACCAGAAGTGGCCCACAGCAACGTCGGTGTTCTTTTCTGTGATAATTGGTGATAGTAAACGTAGTGTTTAGTTGTGGCACGTTTCGCACGAAAAAAAAATCGATACTGCATCTCCACGACCAAACATCTTAGCCCTTCGAGTTTGCAGCACGTCTTATCATTTAAAAAGGGCAAATAATATACCGAACCGAAAATCGATATGTGCCACGGAGCGTGTTGCTCTTTTACGCGAGTCAAGTGTGGCGAGCCAGTGTAATCTTCGAACTCCATTTATTTGTTATCGTACGGCAGTAGGATTAGTATGATAAGGGTGTACAAAAAACGGCCAAGTGTAAACCGCAATATCTGTTGCGCCTTCGCGACTAGTGGTATCGTGTCGTTCATGGTGAAGTTGGGCATCCATAATTCAATTATCCGTGCCTTTCGGTTTTGCTGATAGAGAAGCGCGCAGCAAAAATGCAATCGAACGCAACCGGTTCACCACCACCGATCGGTGCGCGACGTGTCAAGACCGATCTGCACACGTCGGAAAAGCTGTACATCCATTCCGTCGGTCGGTCGAGATCGAACTCACCGATGCATGCCGGTCTTGTAGCGAGGCATACGGCTGCAACGACAGCCCACCGGAAAGCTGCCAGCGAACCGAAGGGTCTAGTGTCACATCCGTCCCACGCGACCATAACCACCGCCAACACTACTACTACATCGTACCTTACCGTGCCGCATAATGCCGCAACGTCGGTGCTGCACAGTCCAAATCGGCAACGGAGCAGCAGCACCGGAACACCGTCCACAAGAACCAGTCCACACCAGCGGCTGCTTCCACCGTCCGCCACAATCGAGCGGAGTGCCAGCGTGCGGTTGAGCACGAGTCCTTCCAGAGCAGGCGACCACCATTCGAATGGGGCGGGAATTGCAAATAGGTTACTATCGATTTTCTGCCAGCAATATATTCGTGTCGGTCGGTGGGCAAACAAGCGCTTGTTTGGTGTTTATGAGAGTTTTGGAAGTAAATGTGATTTTTTACTGCAGCGTTTTTATTAGTTTTTGACTTCCATAAAAGGGGAATCTATATTTATTGTATCCGCAAAGGGGCTCGGGTCTAGCGTTGCCTAGATCTACCGCAACTACTATGGAGTTGAATGTCTCGCGTACCTACTAACTCACGTCACTATCTTTTTTTTTGTACCCTTCAATCTAGATCCCAGCTACCAGCAAGGGCCCGTCTACTCACCCGAAGGCTCCAGAACAATGCGACACCTACGAATGGGTCGGAAAGCCCGCGCTCGATCGACAGTCTGCCCCGGAGGACGTTTTCCGGCTCGTACAAAACGGCCACCCTTAGCCAGTTCCACAATCTCGCTAACAACAACAACTTTACGGACTCTGCCTCGACGGCTACCAACTCCGCGGAAGATCTCACCCTGCTCGACAAGTCGCTGCGCAACTCCATGCTACAGGACGTGGTGCACTTCAAGAAGCAGCTGGTACGACTCCGTCGGATACTGCAAGAGGTAAGCCTGTTCGGTTCGGCTGGTACCGTCTCGCGAGATGCGCTGCTAGCCTTGCTCTGCCGTATCACAAACAGCATGATCGTGCACTTGCCCCCCATCCTCTGAAGCATGCTCGTAACTTGCCAAAAATGTATTCTTAATCATGTAGATGCAATCGTGACTCGCCCCCCACTCATCATAACCATCTCCATTTTGTTTCGTCACTTGTGGTTGCATCATGCCGAATATATTGTTATTACCAATTACAATTTTTTGGATCCTTTTTTTTTGTCTTTGGCATCCCCATAACCTCTCTCCGTTCATTAGTGAATGTGCTTTTGCATTCATTTTCGCGCCTCGCATACAGATCGCGCAATGATCTGTTTCTCTCTGTTTACTGATTTCGGTTCATCCATGCTCTCGTTTCTTTCGTTACCGTTTGTACCGTTTTTCCGTTTTTACTTACTTATTTTCTCTTCTTTCTATATTGTTTTTTCCTTTGTTTTATTTTTCTCTTCTTCTTTTTCCATATCCGTTTCTTGTCACTACTATTATGTTGTCGTTGTTGTTGGTGTGGTTGATGTGTTTCCTGTGGCATATTTTCTTCATCCAAAAAAAATCGATCGATGTTGTTGTACTATGTTGTGGGTTGGTTCGACCCTCTCCATATCTACACCGTATCAACACCTTTGTACGTGGCGGCCTGCGTCACTGACCGGTTTGTCCCTACTACTTGCACCTGTACTCCACCTTCCCACCGACAGGATGAAGAAAATTTGATGATGGTATGTTATTTTAGTATTATAATTTAATCCTTAAGTTAAGTAAGACGTTTCTAATTTTACCGAACTGGTGCCGTAACTAGTGTAGAAGAAAGTGTTAGCTAGTGTCCATCCGTGCATGTGTCAATTGTGTACAACTTACCTAATGAAAGTAATTGTAATCTTTCCTCCTAACAAGCTCCCCCATTACAACAGTATTTGCTTGTGTAACAAATTTTGCATATTGTTTACCACTCTTACTACTACTACCCCATTCTAGACCGACACTCTCAACCCATTTGAAAATAACAATGGGCAATTCTTCACGACGGCAGCGGCAATCGCAACCGCCAACGGTAGTATCGGGTCCGGGGCGACAACCACAACGACGACGTCAACCACAGCCCCGGCAGGCCATCAGGAACAGCAGCAACAGCAGCAGCAGCTACAAGAAAACGTACTCATCCGTGAATCCAGCGTAGCGGCCCTTGCCCTACTCGAGGACCAGCGGCAGGAGCTGGCGGATCTCAGAAGACAGGTGGTTTACCTTCAGGTATTTGCACGTTCATTTCCCTTTTATTTCTCTCTCTCTCTCTCTATCTTTCTTTCTCCATCGGCCATATTCCTTCCGCTTTGTAGTAATGTAACGCGCTCTCGGCCCCCACTTACACAAGGGGGCTTCCGGTGTTGTTGTCTGCGCAATAATCAGTGCATATCAGCAACACCTCGTCCTCCAATCATTCCGATTACGATTGGAGTACGCAACAACGTATGCTCATGTTTGCTGTTGTAGTGTTTTAGTTCTCCAAAGCTAAGATATACCCAACTGGAAAAAAAGGATGGAAAAGGAACGTGAAGGTATCGGGAGAACGATTCTAATGAGAGTAACGGAAATTAAATCACTGTCTACCAGCTATCAATATTGGACTATCCTTCTAAGCTCTCTATCGCTGCCTATCTTTCTTTCCAAGTCGATCTCTTTCCAAATTGTTTTCAAATCATCACACTTGTTTATCTCAATTGGCTTTCGTTGCTGTGAAATTGTTACCAAGTTATGTATTTTGAAAAAAAAGGATCCAAAAAATTGTAATTGGTAATAACAATATATTCGGCATGATGCAACCACAAGTGACGAAACAAAATGGAGATGGTTATGATGAGTGGGGGGCGAGTCACGATTGCATCTACATGATTAAGAATACATTTTTGGCAAGTTACGAGCATGCTTCAGAGGATGGGGGGCAAGTGCACGATCATGCTGTTTGTGATACGGCAGAGCAAAGCTAGCAGCGCATCTCGCGAGACGGTACCAGCCGAACCGAACAGGCTTACCTCTTGCAGTATCCGACGGAGTCGTACCAGCTGCTTCTTGAAGTGCACCACGTCCTGTAGCATGGAGTTGCGCAGCGACTTGTCGAGCAGGGTGAGATCTTCCGCGGAGTTGGTAGCCGTCGAGGCAGAGTCCGTAAAGTTGTTGTTGTTAGCGAGATTGTGGAACTGGCTAAGGGTGGCCGTTTTGTACGAGCCGGAAAACGTCCTCCGGGGCAGACTGTCGATCGAGCGCGGGCTTTCCGACCCATTCGTAGGTGTCGCATTGTTCTGGAGCCTTCGGGTGAGTAGACGGGCCCTTGCTGGTAGCTGGGATCTAGATTGAAGGGTACAAAAAAAAAGATAGTGACGTGAGTTAGTAGGTACGCGAGACATTCAACTCCATAGTAGTTGCGGTAGATCTAGGCAACGCTAGACCCGAGCCCCTTTGCGGATACAATAAATATAGATTCCCCTTTTATGGAAGTCAAAAACTAATAAAAACGCTGCAGTAAAAAATCACATTTACTTCCAAAACTCTCATAAACACCAAACAAGCGCTTGTTTGCCCACCGACCGACACGAATATATTGCTGGCAGAAAATCGATAGTAACCTATTTGCAATTCCCGCCCCATTCGAATGGTGGTCGCCTGCTCTGGAAGGACTCGTGCTCAACCGCACGCTGGCACTCCGCTCGATTGTGGCGGACGGTGGAAGCAGCCGCTGGTGTGGACTGGTTCTTGTGGACGGTGTTCCGGTGCTGCTGCTCCGTTGCCGATTTGGACTGTGCAGCACCGACGTTGCGGCATTATGCGGCACGGTAAGGTACGATGTAGTAGTAGTGTTGGCGGTGGTTATGGTCGCGTGGGACGGATGTGACACTAGACCCTTCGGTTCGCTGGCAGCTTTCCGGTGGGCTGTCGTTGCAGCCGTATGCCTCGCTACAAGACCGGCATGCATCGGTGAGTTCGATCTCGACCGACCGACGGAATGGATGTACAGCTTTTCCGACGTGTGCAGATCGGTCTTGACACGTCGCGCACCGATCGGTGGTGGTGAACCGGTTGCGTTCGATTGCATTTTTGCTGCGCGCTTCTCTATCAGCAAAACCGAAAGGCACGGATAATTGAATTATGGATGCCCAACTTCACCATGAACGACACGATACCACTAGTCGCGAAGGCGCAACAGATATTGCGGTTTACACTTGGCCGTTTTTTGTACACCCTTATCATACTAATCCTACTGCCGTACGATAACAAATAAATGGAGTTCGAAGATTACACTGGCTCGCCACACTTGACTCGCGTAAAAGAGCAACACGCTCCGTGGCACATATCGATTTTCGGTTCGGTATATTATTTGCCCTTTTTAAATGATAAGACGTGCTGCAAACTCGAAGGGCTAAGATGTTTGGTCGTGGAGATGCAGTATCGATTTTTTTTTCGTGCGAAACGTGCCACAACTAAACACTACGTTTACTATCACCAATTATCACAGAAAAGAACACCGACGTTGCTGTGGGCCACTTCTGGTAAACCTTCTTAAAGGGAACTCCGTATTTTCCTGCCCAAATCTGCTTTTGTATGTCGAATGCAAATAAAACCACGACGAAGTCACAATGTGTTTGCTGGGTCGATATCAACAGGACATGTTAGACACTCTCGCTTCACCAAACTCCCTCCCCGCTACATCATCACGGATGAGAATCGCGGACTTTTCACTACCAATTTCGCACGGATTTGGCACCTCATATTGTGGTTTCCGTTCCGTGGTCTACTACGATTTGCTCTGCCTCATTGTATGCCCACTCTCAAACATTTCAATTCACTCAGGGAAAATTTGCTCACGCTCTCTCAGTTCTCCACTAAACACAAAACTCCACTCTTGTACACTCTCTCACAAGGACACACGACACTAAAATACATGCTCTGTCCCTTTTCTGGAAATCCTTGTTCGTACCCTTTTCTCTCAATGCAGCTGCCCCCACACATACACGAAGCAACAGGGTGGGAAAAACTATTTCTCAGGATCCGGCGGGAGTATCTGGCACACTCTGGAGCACAATCGAGAGAGCAAAAGTTCCTGTTTTAATGCTCCGTCTTTTCCCCACTGGATAGTGTCACCGTGTAATGCAAAAAAACGTAAACAAACGGCCGGAACGCCGCGAATTAAAAAAAAAAAACACCCGCAGTACACACGCGTCGTCGGTGCGCGTCTTCGTCCGGTGTCGGCTGCTGATTGCGTACTGAAGAGGCAACACCACGCGCAAATGTTGCGCCACCCAATAACGACCACAGGGGTGGTGAGTTTTTCTTCTGCTTTCAGCGTACACTACTGGTACGGTGTAGTGTCCGTGTTGTTTTTCGTTTTCCCTTTTCGTTTCCACCAAATGTCTATCACACACCTTACACCACCACCATGCGGCGTTCGTGTATGCATACGCATACTCTGTGGTGGTTAGTAGAGACACCTGTACATTCGCCGTTGGGAGGAGTGTGAGGAGCTTTTCCGCGTGCAATTTTTTTTCTTTCTGCGGGCGTGTGAGTATGGCACGGCTTCGATAGCACAAGCGTGCAAGAGTGAGTACGAACGATGAATGGGACGCATAGACGCATATGTAAGCGCGATCACCACCCCCCGACGAATTGGTGTCGTTTGATAAGACTCAACCCACCTCACCATCATCCATTTTCAACCCCTTTGCTAGGGGGGGGGTTGTTTTTAATCCTTCCGCAATGGTGTCGGTGTTCGTGGTGCCCATGCTTTTTAAACTCTCTGCTACCGGTTGGTTCCACAGGTGAGTAATGAAGACGATGGTCAGACCGAGATGACATTCACCAACACTCAGGCACGCAGGCCGCCACGTACAAAGGTGTTGATACGGTGTAGATATGGAGAGGGTCGAACCAACCCACAACATAGTACAACAACATCGATCGATTTTTTTTGGATGAAGAAAATATGCCACAGGAAACACATCAACCACACCAACAACAACGACAACATAATAGTAGTGACAAGAAACGGATATGGAAAAAGAAGAAGAGAAAAATAAAACAAAGGAAAAAACAATATAGAAAGAAGAGAAAATAAGTAAGTAAAAACGGAAAAACGGTACAAACGGTAACGAAAGAAACGAGAGCATGGATGAACCGAAATCAGGAAACAGAGAGAAACAGATCATTGCGCGATCTGTATGCGAGGCGCGAAAATGAATGCAAAAGCACATTCACTAATGAACGGAGAGAGGTTATGGGGATGCCAAAGACAAAAAAAAGGATCCAAAAAATTGTAATTTGGTAATAACAATATATTCGGCATGATGCAACCACAAGTGACGAAACAAAATGGAGATGGTTATGATGAGTGGGGGGCGAGTCACGATTGCATCTACATGATTAAGAATACATTTTTGGCAAGTTACGAGCATGCTTCAGAGGATGGGGGGCAAGTGCACGATCATGCTGTTTGTGATACGGCAGAGCAAAGCTAGCAGCGCATCTCGCGAGACGGTACCAGCAGAACCGAACAGGCTTACCTCTTGCAGTATCCGGCGGAGTCGTACCAGCTGCTTCTTGAAGTGCACCACGTCCTGTAGCATGGAGTTGCGCAGCGACTTGTCGAGCAGGGTGAGATCTTCCGCGGAGTTGGTAGCCGTCGAGGCAGAGTCCGTAAAGTTGTTGTTGTTAGCGAGATTGTGGAACTGGCTAAGGGTGGCCGTTTTGTACGAGCCGGAAAACGTCCTCCGGGGCAGACTGTCGATCGAGCGCGGGCTTTCCGACCCATTCGTAGGTGTCGCATTGTTCTGGAGCCTTCGGGTGAGTAGACGGGCCCTTGCTGGTAGCTGGGATCTAGATTGAAGGGTACAAAAAAAAAGATAGTGACGTGAGTTAGTAGGTACGCGAGACATTCAACTCCATAGTAGTTGCGGTAGATCTAGGCAACGCTAGACCCGAGCCCCTTTGCGGATACAATAAATATAGATTCCCCTTTTATGGAAGTCAAAAACTAATAAAAACGCTGCAGTAAAAAATCACATTTACTTCCAAAACTCTCATAAACACCAAACAAGCGCTTGTTTGCCCACCGACCGACACGAATATATTGCTGGCAGAAAATCGATAGTAACCTATTTGCAATTCCCGCCCCATTCGAATGGTGGTCGCCTGCTCTGGAAGGACTCGTGCTCAACCGCACGCTGGCACTTCGCTCGATTGTGGCGGACGGTGGAAGCAGCCGCTGGTGTGGACTGGTTCTTGTGGACGGTGTTCCGGTGCTGCTGCTCCGTTGCCGATTGGGACTGTGCAGCACCGACGTTGCGGCATTATGCGGCACGGTAAGGTACGATGTAGTAGTAGTGTTGGCGGTGGTTATGGTCGCGTGGGACGGATGTGACACTAGACCCTTCGGTTCGCTGGCAGCTTTCCGGTGGGCTGTCGTTGCAGCCGTATGCCTCGCTACAAGACCGGCATGCATCGGTGAGTTCGATCTCGACCGACCGACGGAATGGATGTACAGCTTTTCCGACGTGTGCAGATCGGTCTTGACACGTCGCGCACCGATCGGTGGTGGTGAACCGGTTGCGTTCGATTGCATTTTTGCTGCGCGCTTCTCTATCAGCAAAACCGAAAGGCACGGATAATTGAATTATGGATGCCCAACTTCACCATGAACGACACGATACCACTAGTCGCGAAGGCGCAACAGATATTGCGGTTTACACTTGGCCGTTTTTTGTACACCCTTATCATACTAATCCTACTGCCGTACGATAACAAATAAATGGAGTTCGAAGATTACACTGGCTCGCCACACTTGACTCGCGTAAAAGAGCAACACGCTCCGTGGCACATATCGATTTTCGGTTCGGTATATTATTTGCCCTTTTTAAATGATAAGACGTGCTGCAAACTCGAAGGGCTAAGATGTTTGGTCGTGGAGATGCAGTATCGATTTTTTTTTCGTGCGAAACGTGCCACAACTAAACACTACGTTTACTATCACCAATTATCACAGAAAAGAACACCGACGTTGCTGTGGGCCACTTCTGGTAAACCTTCTTAAAGGGAACTCCGTATTTTCCTGCCCAAATCTGCTTTTGTATGTCGAATGCAAATAAAACCACGACGAAGTCACAATGTGTTTGCTGGGTCGATATCAACAGGACATGTTAGACACTCTCGCTTCACCAAACTCCCTCCCCGCTACATCATCACGGATGAGAATCGCGGACTTTTCACTACCAATTTCGCACGGATTTGGCACCTCATATTGTGGTTTCCGTTCCGTGGTCTACTACGATTTGCTCTGCCTCATTGTATGCCCACTCTCAAACATTTCAATTCACTCAGGGAAAATTTGCTCACGCTCTCTCAGTTCTCCACTAAACACAAAACTCCACTCTTGTACACTCTCTCACAAGGACACACGACACTAAAATACATGCTCTGTCCCTTTTCTGGAAATCCTTGTTCGTACCCTTTTCTCTCAATGCAGCTGCCCCCACACATACACGAAGCAACAGGGTGGGAAAAACTATTTCTCAGGATCCGGCGGGAGTATCTGGCACACTCTGGAGCACAATCGAGAGAGCAAAAGTTCCTGTTTTAATGCTCCGTCTTTTCCCCACTGGATAGTGTCACCGTGTAATGCAAAAAAACGTAAACAAACGGCCGGAACGCCGCGAATTAAAAAAAAAAAA
>KZ063606.1:0-14954 GCA_002091835.1 Anopheles maculatus
ATCTTAATAAAGACATCGATTTACGCCACTTTCCAGGTTTAAATGGTAGTTTCTCGATGGTAGCATCATTATCTTTAGGAACATCATTTCGTGAAGATTTTCTGATGGAAACTTGCTTCTTACTTTTCACTGCCGGTACATTGCTTTCTTCCACTATCGTGAGAGATTTATCGTTCGTATCTACTGAAGCTAGCGCCGACGTTTGGGACCTTGCCCTCGATCTCCTTTGCGTACTCATCTTGTGCGTGCTGCTATGGTAAAAGAAGCTAGAATCAATACAACTATTTAATCGATGCAAGGCAAGGAAACGAACTGATATCCGTTCTAGTGAACAAAAACACTCACAAATTTGTTAAAGAGTTCCGATGCAAAGCGTACAACAGATATCGGAATCCAACGTAAACAAAACTATCGTGCAGAGTCCGTTAATTTTTGATACTGTCAAACAGTCAAAAATTCTATGTTATTTCTTCGATGTTTTCGTCATGTCTTCCCCTTGAGAGAAACCCTTATTTTTCTGTTGATAATTTAATATGGCTCCCAAAAGGGACGAAGATAAGTGTTCTGTTTCGTAGTTAATAGTATTTTAAACACAACCAACATAATATGCCGCTCAGTTCTTCTCAAACAAGTATATTCAAAGTTTTTAAACCGATAATGTAACAGCCAAAACATCGCTGATTTTGGAATCGCTTGCTTGAAATTATTTTACCCATTCCACACTTGCTTGACCACTGTCAGAAATGCCACTGGCGCGCACACTAGCGCCACCGTTGTGCGGTACCGTGAAACAGAAAAGCTGCAAAAAGTGTAATCAGCTCGTGTTGTCATCAAGCATTTTTCCAGCCCGATTTTCGCGTGGAAAAAGCTTAACGATAGTCCCAAATTATGTAGCACAAACGACCGCACACGGAGGCTACCCGCTGAATAGTACGTTTTCGTGTGGATAGTGTAAATACGTTGTGGGTTGCTGGGGTCCGAAGCGATACGAAGGCGGCGTCCAAAAATCGACCCGTTGGCTTTCCCAACAATGGCGACCGCGAGCGATGACGAGCAGGGGTCCGCAGCATCAGAAGCCCACTCTGAACCCCGTGGGTTTGTAGGGTGCAAAACAGTGGGATAGTGTCGCGGATTATCGGCCTCGAATAGTGTGAAGAACGGCAATGCTAGCAAATTGTTAACAGTGGATTAACGACGGGTTGTGGTTCCACCCGATGGAAGCTACTATACGACGGCAATTAGCTGCACACCCCTCCCTTACTCTTCCACAAACGCTTATAGCAAACGGGTCCGTCAGGTGGCAGAGGTGGGTGTGGTGTGCTGGGGAGTACTGGCTGCTGGTTGATGGACGGAATGTTTTCATACATACACCTCGTCGTGTGTTTTCTGTGACTTTTGAGCTTCGAAATCTATTGTTCATGGATTACAAATGTGCAACGAACTGGTGAACTGAAACATCGTGCGCGTCTGAAGAATGAAGCTCATCGTTCGATCCCGTTTCGATCATCGATTGTGCCGCTTGATGCATGTACATCGTTATTCGACGCTCGCCGGCGATGGAGCAGGACCCATCTCGGCGACAGATTGAGGATCTTAATAAAGACATCGATTTACGCCACTTTCCAGGTTTAAATGGTAGTTTCTCGATGGTAGCATCATTATCTTTAGGAACATCATTTCGTGAAGATTTTCTGATGGAAACTTGCTTCTTACTTTTCACTGCCGGTACATTGCTTTCTTCCACTATCGTGAGAGATTTATCGTTCGTATCTACTGAAGCTAGCGCCGACGTTTGGGACCTTGCCCTCGATCTCCTTTGCGTACTCATCTTGTGCGTGCTGCTATGGTAAAAGAAGCTAGAATCAATACAACTATTTAATCGATGCAAGGCAAGGAAACGAACTGATATCCGTTCTAGTGAACAAAAACACTCACAAATTTGTTAAAGAGTTCCGATGCAAAGCGTACAACAGATATCGGAATCCAACGTAAACAAAACTATCGTGCAGAGTCCGTTAATTTTTGATACTGTCAAACAGTCAAAAATTCTATGTTATTTCTTCGATGTTTTCGTCATGTCTTCCCCTTGAGAGAAACCCTTATTTTTCTGTTGATAATTTAATATGGCTCCCAAAAGGGACGAAGATAAGTGTTCTGTTTCGTAGTTAATAGTATTTTAAACACAACCAACATAATATGCCGCTCAGTTCTTCTCAAACAAGTATATTCAAAGTTTTTAAACCGATAATGTAACAGCCAAAACATCGCTGATTTTGGAATCGCTTGCTTGAAATTATTTTACCCATTCCACACTTGCTTGACCACTGTCAGAAATGCCACTGGCGCGCACACTAGCGCCACCGTTGTGCGGTACCGTGAAACAGAAAAGCTGCAAAAAGTGTAATCAGCTCGTGTTGTCATCAAGCATTTTTCCAGCCCGATTTTCGCGTGGAAAAAGCTTAACGATAGTCCCAAATTATGTAGCACAAACGACCGCACACGGAGGCTACCCGCTGAATAGTACGTTTTCGTGTGGATAGTGTAAATACGTTGTGGGTTGCTGGGGTCCGAAGCGATACGAAGGCGGCGTCCAAAAATCGACCCGTTGGCTTTCCCAACAATGGCGACCGCGAGCGATGACGAGCAGGGGTCCGCAGCATCAGAAGCCCACTCTGAACCCCGTGGGTTTGTAGGGTGCAAAACAGTGGGATAGTGTCGCGGATTATCGGGCTCGAATAGTGTGAAGAACGGCAATGCTAGCAAATTGTTAACAGTGGATTAACGACGGGTTGTGGTTCCACCCGATGGAAGCTACTACACTACGGCAATTAGCTGCACACCCCTCCCTTACTCTTCCACAAACGCTTAGAGCAAACGGGTCCGTCAGGTGGCAGAGGTGGGTGTGGTGTGCTGGGGAGTGCTGGCTGCTGGTTGATGGACGGAATGTTTTCATACATACACCTCGTCGTGTGTTTTCTGTGACTTTTGAGCTTCGAAATCTATTGTTCATGGATTACAAATTGCATCAGAAAACATTCTTGTGAAAATAAAAAACTTTAAACGTCCTATCCCAAGCCTTATCTTGCTCACGAATCAACCCTTTTTCCGCAGGTTGTTTCCTGCACGGAATAGTGTGTTCCTGAGCGGAGCCAAATTTCGATGCCTTCCGGGCCACCCATATAACCGATCCATACTATATTTTAACTAAACCCCCCTTCCCATCTTTCAGCCGGGGCTTATGTTAGGAATTGTGTTAGTGTCGTGTAATCCCGCAGCTGCCTAGAATTTAACGCATATGTATTCATGGAAAAGAAGACGGAAAAAGTAACACACCAACAGGCAGACAGCCGCGGAACCGGGCGGTGGTGAAGAACGTGAATGTGTACAGAGCGAAGGTGTAAAAGAAAAAGTTTTACAACATAAGAACACACACACACACACACACTCTTGTGTTGAATGTTTTTTATGTATGATTTTTCGTTGTTCTTGCATTAAGAAATAAAGTGAAATAGTGGTAAGAAGGTGAATTAGTGCACAGTACGGTGTTGTTCCACGGGGTTATGTTTGGGTGAGCCGCTGCCGCCTTTTTATACTAGTGAACCGGAAGGTTGGGGGAAGCGCGAGCATGGATCATCCGGAGCAAATTCTGCTAGACGGTAATGATTTCGAGGATGGTTCGGATTACGGTGATTATGAGTTCATACAGGATCAGGATGCATTGTCACTAAATGCTCCGCTTGGTAAGTTGAAATTGGTCATCTCTCATTTATGCATGTTAGTAGGTTAGAACGGTGGTGCGGTAAAATGAGCTTATTGAGTAAGGGTGATTTGCTCTAGGGTAAAGGAAAGGAAGAACTTGTTTTATCTAGTAGCTAGTTTACATTTTAACTTGTTGTGATGGTTACGGTTGACAGTCGAAGGCATAGTTGTCGAATAGTTCCGCAAAATGCTACGCAAAGCGCGTCTTTTATACAAAACTGTTTACCTCTTCGTACACCCCATTCAAATTTCCTCAATTTCTTTCGGTATTTCTTTATGTTTCTTCTAATCATCTTTGCGTTTTTTTTTATTTTTTTTTTCTGTTATTCCAAAGTATGGTAACACTTGTACGAAGATTTCCCATCTCATTGATTGCTAACCCAAATTTATGTTCACTTATGTGCCGATTTTGTTAATTCTTACCTTTATAATTTCTTAATTTACACGCTTTTTTGCCTAATTTTTACAGACCACCAGTAGAGCCCAGAAAACACTACCTAGAAGAGGTACGCTATTACTCGCCTATTATCTGCAAACTGTATTGTTTCTTTTCTAGTATGTAGAACCTAGTGCATACCTATCATATGACCCGAGTTCCATCTACGCATACGCGCACATTCACAGATAAGAATACGAAAGCAAAGCAAAAATCAAGCTCATGCAAAACTATATCTATTGTTCTGTCCCTTTGCAATCGTTGCTGCCATTTTCCGTATGCCTTCAGTAATTTTATCTCTATCGCATTTCTGCATCAAATAGCTATAACTACTAGTGTCGTAGGCCTGGCATTCCCCCAGGCATTACTGCGCTCCGGCGCTGTTAATCAAATCTGATAGAGTAAACAGTGTGTGTGTGCGTGTGTTCGTGTGTCTATTTCAAAAATTCCATACACTATCTTGCATTCTTCCGTCACACGTATTTGTCAACATCATCGACTTCTACTTCCATCGACATCCGTGGAATCGAAACGATTGCAGAATCGATTCTGGACCCATCATCGACCGCACCGATCTCGTGTCAATCGTCCCCGAACGAAGAATCCCTGGCGATAGCGCAGACGCTGGATGAACAGACCGTTGGCGACAGCGGTAACAGCAACAACGGCAAAGAACCGATCCGTGTGACCTCACAATCGAAACTCCAGCACCAGAAGCTAACGATCAAAACGATTATCCTTAGCGCGGGTTCGTCGTCGTCGTCATCGTCGGCCACCGGTGCATCATCCGGCACGTCCGTGGTAACGCTCAACAGTGGGACAGCATCGTCTTCCTCGTCGAACGCTTCATCTCCTGCCTCCTCGTCCCCATCGTCCGTATCGTCACCGGCACCACCGACCATCGGCACCACCGGTCCGGCTACGACGGTACGGTTCGGTCTTGGCGGTGGCAAACCATCGGCGGCGGCATTGCGCCGTGGTCCCGGACGACCAAAAAAAGATTTCATTCCCTTGCTGAAGATGTCGTCCGGTGGAAACGCAGCCTCCAGCGGTCCGGGAGCAACACCCGGATTCGGCAGCACGTCGACGATGATCAAGCTGAGCGGGGCTACGATCGCAGCAGCCGCATCACTCGGTAGTACGTCGCCCTCGTCCGAGAGCAAAGTTGTGAAAAGGTAACGTAATATATACCCCGGGTCCCCCGTTTTCCGGTGTTTGTCGTGTGTGTGTATAACCTTCGGAATCTGTACCTCCTAACTAGTCCAAGAACCCCGTTTATTTTTTTTTTCTGTTATTCCAAAGTATGGTAACACTTGTACGAAGATTTCCCATCTCATTGATTGCTAACCCAAATTTATGTTCACTTATGTGCCGATTTTGTTAATTCTTACCTTTATAATTTCTTAATTTACACGCTTTTTTGCCTAATTTTTACAGACCACCAGTAGAGCCCAGAAAACACTACCTAGAAGAGGTACGCTATTACTCGCCTATTATCTGCAAACTGTATTGTTTCTTTTCTAGTATGTAGAACCTAGTGCATACCTATCATATGACCCGAGTTCCATCTACGCATACGCGCACATTCACAGATAAGAATACGAAAGCAAAGCAAAAATCAAGCTCATGCAAAACTATATCTATTGTTCTGTCCCTTTGCAATCGTTGCTGCCATTTTCCGTATGCCTTCAGTAATTTTATCTCTATCGCATTTCTGCATCAAATAGCTATAACTACTAGTGTTGTAGGCCTGGCATTCCCCCAGGCATTACTGCGCTCCGGCGCTGTTAAACAAATCTGATAGAGTAAACAGTGTGTGTGTGTGTGTGCGTGTGTTCGTGTGTCTATTTAAAAAAATCCATACACTATCTTGCATTCTTCCGTCACACGTATTTGTCAACATCATCGACATCCGTGGAATCGTAACGATTGCAGAATCGATTCTGGACCCATCATCGGCCGCACCGATCTCGTGTCAATCGTCCCCGAACGAAGAATCCCTGGCGATAGCGCACACGCTGGATGAACAGACTGTTGGCGACAGCGGCAACAGCAACAACGGCAAAGAACCGATCCGTGTGACCTCACAATCGAAACTCCAGCATCAGAAGCTAACGATCAAAACGATTATCCTTAGCGCGGGTTCGTCGTCTTCGTCGTCGTCGGCCACCGGTGCATCATCCGGCACGTCCGTAGTAACGCTCAACAGTGGGACAGCATCGTCTTCCTCGTCGAACGCTTCATCTCCTGCCTCCTCGTCCCCATCGTCCGTATCGTCACCGGCACCACCGACCATCGGCACCACCGGTCCGGCTACGACGGTACGGTTCGGTCTTGGCGGTGGCAAACCATCGGCGGCGGCATTGCGCCGTGGTCCCGGACGACCAAAAAAAGATTTCATTCCCTTGCTGAAGATGTCGTCCGGTGGAAACGCAGCCTCCAGCGGTCCGGGAGCAACACCCGGATTCGGCAGCACGTCGACGATGATCAAGCTGAGCGGGGCTACGATCGCAGCAGCCGCATCACTCGGTAGTACGTCGCCCTCGTCCGAGAGCAAAGTTGTGAAAAGGTAACGTAATATATACCCCGGGTCCCCCGTTTTCCGGTGTTTGTCGTGTGTGTGTGTATAACCTTCGGAATCTGTACCTCCTAACTAGTCCAAGAACCCCGTTTCCACTGCTTTCTAGATATAAGAGTACTAATGTTGTTCGTGGTGGTATCCCTAAAAGGAAAGCGGAGCTAGCTGCCATTGCAATGCACGATACCACCGTCACCACCACCACTGCCTCCATTTCTGCGGCCAGCAGCAACACCTCCGCTACCACCACAGCCGGGCTGAGAAGTCCTTCGGGCGGTAGCGCAATGGTACCGCTATCGTCGCCAAGCTCGGGCGGAGGATTCCCTGGTTCCCTGCTATCCTCACCGAACGATGATGGTCCTGCAGCGGCCAGCACGGCCAACAGCTCCGTAGCATCAACTCCGACCGGTGAGCTGGACACCGATCCCGCGTCTCTCCTAATGCCCGCTCCGGACGATATGCCATACTTTCCGGAAAAGTATCCCGGCAAGCTGTGCATCCTGTGCAATCTGGGCGAACGTAGCCAGCTCGGGCAGGGCGAAATGTTGCGCATCGAGATGACGCTGGCAGCGGATCAGATTGCGTCCGCGTTGTCGCAGGAAGAAAAGGCACAGACTGCCGGGCCGGGCGATAGCTTCGGTGATAAAAGTCCACGCACGGGTAGTTTGTTGGGACCACCGCATTTGGGTAGCAGCAAGCGACAGAAAGGGTCAAACAAGTGCAAGTAAGTATCGCTATTAACCGTTTTCCGTTCGCAAGAGTTGAATTTAATTGCTTTTTTGCGTGTGTTTCTTTTAGAAATCCAATACCAAACGCCGAGTATACGGACGAGCTGGAAAAGATTGGCCACCTAGAGGTGCTGGACAGCTCGATAAGTGATGGAGGATATTTTTACATTCACCGTTGCTGTGCGCTATGGTCGTACGGTGTCGGTCGGGACCCGGTCAGCGGAACATTGAGCAACCTGGAGGTCGTGGTTGTGCAGAGTCTAAGCAGAAGGTGTCACTTTTGCACCCATTTCGGTGCCAGTTTGTCGTGCAAGGTAAGAGAGCGTAAATAAAAACTGTGCACCCATTTCGGTGCCAGTTTGTCGTGCAAGGTAAGAGAGCGTAAATAAAAACTGTAGTATTGGGTTGCTTCAGCCCGTTAGAGTACTTGTGTTGATGATAGTTTCACTGATTCTCCATTATTCGTCGATCGTACACTTTTTCTAAGCGCTTTCTCTCGAATCTCCTCTCCTCACAGTGTCACTCCCATCGGACATTTTTAGGTTTCGTTTAGACCCCCGAGTTTAAGCGCTAACACTGTGCATATGTACAAAACAAAAAGTAAATGTTTGTTTTTGCTCTTTCTCTCCTACCCCCCCATTAAGATGTCCTGCCCCAAGTGGTACCACTTTCCGTGTGTGGCTGCGTCCGGCGGATTCCAGGTGATACAAACGTACAGCATCTTCTGCAAGGAGCATCTGGGACAAGTGCCTTTAGTGTGTACGGAGGACATCAACTGTCGGCAGTGTTCGGCGCTCGGCGATGTCGGCAATCTGATCATGTGTTCGATCTGTGGCGACCACTATCACGGCACGTGCGTCGGTTTGGCGCAGCTGCCCGGCGTCCGCACCGGGTGGCAGTGTAACTCGTGCAAAAAGTCCCAAATTTGTCGTGGACCTGACGCGTCCGAGGGTCGCTCGGTGGCGTGCGAACTGTGCGATAAGATCTACCATGCCAGCTGCCTGCGACCGATCATGACGTCCATACCGAAGCTCGGCTGGAAGTGTCGTTGCTGTCGGGTGTGTTCGGACTGTGGGGCCCGCACACCGGGTGCCGGTGCGTCCTCGCGATGGCATTCGCATTATACGGTGTGTGATTCGTGCTACCAGCAGCGCAACAAGGGTTTCTCCTGTCCGGTATGTCACCGGGCGTATCGGGCAGCGGCCCACCGGGAAATGGTAAAGTGTAGCGTGTGTTTCAAGTTCGTGCACAGTACGTGCGATCCGGATGCGGACCTTTCGGTGTACAATGCGCGGAAGGAGGCGAACCCGGACTACGAGTATCTGTGCAGTCCGTGCAAAACGGTGATTCATAGTGGCCGATTAGCTGCGGCGCTGCGTCGCAGCAGCCAGATGGATGAGGACAGTATGTCACTGTCGCAGGAAAGTCTGAACGATGATGCGATGGATGTGGATGGGCCGGATGGACGGGATACGGTGCGGGATAGACTCGAACGGACCGTCGGTTCGTTGGACGTTGGGCTCGGCAAAGGCAAACCGTACGTGGCGAGCAAAATAGCAAAGAAACGGCTCGGACTATCGCTGGGCGGCGGTGGTCTCGCCGGAAGCCGCCCGAAGGGGCTCGGTAAAGGATTTCAGAAAAAGTCGCGCCTTGCCGACATTACGCGCAAGCGCACCTCGAAGGCAAAAATGCGTGGAATATTCGGTGTGCCGGGGTTGGGTTTGCAGCGCCCCACCGCTGATCTTGCGCTGACGGCGAAACCGAACGAGGACGAACCGGGCGGCGAGAATCGGTTGGTGCTGTGCTCGGCAAAGGATAAGTTTGTGCTAACGCAGGACATTTGTGTGATGTGCGGTGCGATCGGCACGGATCAGGAGGGATGCCTGATTTCCTGCACCGTGCTACCAGCAGCGCAACAAGGGTTTCTCCTGTCCGGTATGTCACCGGGCGTATCGGGCAGCGGCCCACCGGGAAATGGTAAAGTGTAGCGTGTGTTTCAAGTTCGTGCACAGTACGTGCGATCCGGATGCGGACCTTTCGGTGTACAATGCGCGGAAGGAGGCGAACCCGGACTACGAGTATCTGTGCAGTCCGTGCAAAACGGTGATTCATAGTGGCCGATTAGCTGCGGCGCTGCGTCGCAGCAGCCAGATGGATGAGGACAGTATGTCACTGTCGCAGGAAAGTCTGAACGATGATGCGATGGATGTGGATGGGCCGGATGGACGGGATACGGTGCGGGATAGACTCGAACGGACCGTCGGTTCGTTGGACGTTGGGCTCGGCAAAGGCAAACCGTACGTGGCGAGCAAAATAGCAAAGAAACGGCTCGGACTATCGCTGGGCGGCGGTGGTCTCGCCGGAAGCCGCCCGAAGGGGCTCGGTAAAGGATTTCAGAAAAAGTCGCGCCTTGCCGACATTACGCGCAAGCGCACCTCGAAGGCAAAAATGCGTGGAATATTCGGTGTGCCGGGGTTGGGTTTGCAGCGCCCCACCGCTGATCTTGCGCTGACGGCGAAACCGAACGAGGACGAACCGGGCGGCGAGAATCGGTTGGTGCTGTGCTCGGCAAAGGATAAGTTTGTGCTAACGCAGGACATTTGTGTGATGTGCGGTGCGATCGGCACGGATCAGGAGGGATGCCTGATTTCCTGCACCCAGTGCGGCCAGTGTTACCATCCGTACTGTACGAACGTGAAGGTGACGAAGGTGATACTGCAAAAGGGTTGGCGTTGTTTGGATTGTACCATCTGTGACGCTAACACTGTGCATATGTACAAAACAAAAAGTAAATGTTTGTTTTTGCTCTTTCTCTCCTACCCCCCCATTAAGATGTCCTGCCCCAAGTGGTACCACTTTCCGTGTGTGGCTGCGTCCGGCGGATTCCAGGTGATACAAACGTACAGCATCTTCTGCAAGGAGCATCTGGGACAAGTGCCTTTAGTGTGTACGGAGGACATCAACTGTCGGCAGTGTTCGGCGCTCGGCGATGTCGGCAATCTGATCATGTGCTCGATCTGTGGCGACCACTATCACGGCACGTGCGTCGGTTTGGCGCAGCTGCCCGGCGTCCGCACCGGGTGGCAGTGTAACTCGTGCAAAAAGTGCCAAATTTGTCGTGTACCTGACGCGTCCGAGGGTCGCTCGGTGGCGTGCGAACTGTGCGATAAGATCTACCATGCCAGCTGCCTGCGACCGATCATGACGTCCATACCGAAGCTCGGCTGGAAGTGTCGTTGCTGTCGGGTGTGTTCGGACTGTGGGGCCCGCACACCGGGTGCCGGTGCGTCCTCGCGATGGCATTCGCATTATACGGTGTGTGATTCGTGCTACCAGCAGCGCAACAAGGGTTTCTCCTGTCCGGTATGTCACCGGGCGTATCGGGCAGCGGCCCACCGGGAAATGGTAAAGTGTAGCGTGTGTTTCAAGTTCGTGCACAGTACGTGCGATCCGGATGCGGACCTTTCGGTGTACAATGCGCGGAAGGAGGCGAACCCGGACTACGAGTATCTGTGCAGTCCGTGCAAAACGGTGATTCATAGTGGCCGATTAGCTGCGGCGCTGCGTCGCAGCAGCCAGATGGATGAGGACAGTATGTCACTGTCGCAGGAAAGTCTGAACGATGATGCGATGGATGTGGATGGGCCGGATGGACGGGATACGGTGCGGGATAGACTCGAACGGACCGTCGGTTCGTTGGACGTTGGGCTCGGCAAAGGCAAACCGTACGTGGCGAGCAAAATAGCAAAGAAACGGCTCGGACTATCGCTGGGCGGCGGTGGTCTCGCCGGAAGCCGCCCGAAGGGGCTCGGTAAAGGATTTCAGAAAAAGTCGCGCCTTGCCGACATAACGCGTAAGCGCACCTCGAAGGCAAAAATGCGTGGAATATTCGGTGTGCCGGGGTTGGGTTTGCAGCGACCCACCGCTGATCTTGCGCTGACGGCGAAACCGAACGAGGACGAACCGGGCGGCGAGAATCGGTTGGTGCTGTGCTCGGCAAAGGATAAGTTTGTGCTAACGCAGGACATTTGTGTGATGTGCGGTGCGATCGGCACGGATCAGGAGGGATGCCTGATTTCCTGCACCCAGTGCGGCCAGTGTTACCATCCGTACTGTACGAACGTGAAGGTGACGAAGGTGATACTGCAAAAGGGTTGGCGTTGTTTGGATTGTACCATCTGTGAGGGGTGCGGACAGCGGCATGACGAGGCGCGGCTCATACTGTGTGACGATTGTGACATTTCGTACCACATTTACTGCATGGATCCGCCGCTGGAACATGTGCCGCAGGGCACGTGGAAGTGTAAGTGGTGTGCAATGTGCCTTAAGTGCGGCTCGAACAGTCCCGGGTTTAATTGTGCGTGGATGAACAGCTATACCGAGTGTGGTCCGTGCGCTAGTCAGGCAAACTGTCCGTCGTGTTTCGAGGGTTACGCGGACGGCGAGCTGATCATCCAGTGCCATCAGTGTGAACGGTGGCTGCACTGTGGCTGTGACCAGATCAAGAACGAGACCGAAGCGGAACGATGTGCCGAGGAGGGTTACACCTGTACCGCTTGCCGGCCGGCCGATCAACTTCCACCGCATCTCGTACCGAAGCGGAAAGCGTCAGCGATTGCGCCCCTGCCGGTGACGAATTCGGCCACCCTGTCGAAAGCCAAAACGGAGGAGAAATCTATTCCGCTTGCGCTCGAAGGTAACCATTACCTGGACGGTGTGTATCTGAGCGAACACGGTGTCCATCAAATAAAGGCACTGCAAGCCGAGTTCGGCAAACGGGGCAAACGAAAACCGAAACTACCGCTCGAACCACCGCCCACCGAGAAGGATGCGGGCATACTGGCGGCGATCGAGTCGGTGGTCGCCGGCAGCAGCCACGACAATTCGCTCGAAGAAATGCGCCTCGAACCGCTCGACCCGAAGGAGGAAGCGGAAATCTATAAGGACGGTATGGTGTGGAACGATCCAACGCCACCGGAAGGGTTCGCGCTGTTTACCACCGAGAATGGGACCGTGGTGCTGCGCAAGAAACGGCAGCGCAACCTGCAAAAACTAGGCATCGGTGGTTTCTTTGTGCGCAACCGTGGCATACGGCCGAAGGACGGTAAGGATGAGGAGGATCTGGTGGATGGGCTGGCGGAGGACGGTGGCACAACGCCGGATGGACTGTTGGGCGCGGCGGGTGGAGCAATAACCAAACCAAAGAAGAAGCCAATCCGACGCAAACCGAAGAGTAAGCTGATCGAAATCTATCCCAGCATACTGCAGGATGCGTTCTTCGGTCGGACGCTGCTGAACGCGAACATGCCCCAGTTTGAGGCGCCGGCAAGTGACGATGACGTGCGGAGTGACGTATCGGACGATAAAACGGTGAAGCTGTCGGCGGAAGAGTTGAAGCTGTTCGAGGCTGTGAAGAGCAAGGAGGAAGAAATTGTCAGTCAAGCGGCTAAAGAGCTTGCCGAGCAAACGGGCGTGACAGCGAAGAGTCCCGCGAATGGGGCCACAGTGCCGCAACGCGTTGGACCAACCACGGCCACGTCACAACCGCAAACAACCGTCAGTGGTAGTGCAAGCGTACCATCATCTTCATCATCCTCGTCCTCGCCAGCAGTGATAATGTCTTCCAACGGGGCGAACCCAACCGCAGCCAGCAGCTTTACCACGAAGGATACGCCGAACGGTGGTGTGATGACGGCGACCACCAAGATGGAGGAAGACGAAACCAGCGACACGGAAGCGCTGAACGATGTGCTCGGACTGCCGAACGATTTAATCGAGGAAGATTTCGTTAGTCAGATCGAGGATGAGCTTATCAAACATTCGGCCGCATTCGACGAGCTGACGACCGATACGTTGGCAAAGTCGTCCAAAGACGAGCTGGTCGATATGCTCAGCCCGCACTTTGATCTCACCAACATTGATCAGATGGACAGCAAGGTGGTGGAGGAAATCTTCAAAACCGTGCTCACGGACGAATCACAGGTAAGCGAGAATGGTATTTGCTAGTGTTGGGTAAATCTGATTCAGATTCATGAATCTGAATGAATCTTATAACTGAATGAATGACTCTGAATCTCTGTTATAAAGATTCATGAATCCTCAAAGATTCATAAATCTCCAAAGATTCATGAATCCCCAAAGATTCATGAATCCTCAAAGATTCATAAAACCTCAAAGATTCATGATCTACGAATTGATAGAACGAGTGGCGGCCGCTCGGGGTCCCCCTCGGGCGCATCTTTGAGGATTCATGAATCTTTGGGGATTCATGAGGAGTCGACTCATGAATTGAATGACTCTTCACTGAAGATTCATATGAATGACTCTTTCGATAAGATTCATTAAGCACAACACTAGTATTTGCTTTTGCGATTTGCGAAGGAATTTCGAGCGTGTCCGGCTTTGCTTTACAGGAATCTCAGGAATCCATGCTGGCCAGCTCGATGACACCCTACACGTCCAACACCTCGACACCATCCCACAGTACCGATGTGACGAAGAAGGCTGTCAACACTAGATATATTGCAGCGAGCGGACAACCGATGGTACATCCTGCTCAGCAGCCACATTCAATGCAAGAGCAACTCCAAGCGCAACAGCCGTCCCAACTGCAGGTGCCGCAGCAACGGCCCTTACAGCAGCAGGTAGTGCTGTCGCAAACGATACAGGCTCCAAACCAGCAGGGACTCGTCACCGAACAGCAGCAGCAACAGCCGTCCCTCGGTGCCATGATGGGTGGTGTGCCATCGACGCCTCAGACGACGCAACAGATGGCTAATCCCATGGCGGTGATGTCTCAATCGCACTTATCGCAACCCGGAATGGGACAGCCAGCACCCATGGGCGGTGGACAGATGATGCTGCAACAGCAGCAACCTGGTGGTGTTATGGCGACAGGCATGATGCAAGGATCGAGCTTAGGTCCTGGCGGTGCACAACAACAGCCGCAACCAATGTCCAATACTTTCTCCATGATGCCGATTCAGCAGCAGCAACAGCCTCAACAACAGATATCACTACCAGTCGGGACGGTGGTCGACACAAGCTCGTCAAATCAACAGCAGCAGCAGCAGCAACTATCTCGAGGGTATTTTTCAAATGACTTCCATTCACACAGGTAGGAATGGAGAGAGCCCATGAGTTGAATGATCTTTTCCTTTGTTTTGTGTGTATGTGTGTTATAATCGGCTTGGTCCGAGCGATAAACGAAGATAGTGGCGACATCTATTTCCTAGCGCGCTTGCACAGAGTTTGCACGAAAAATTGCACGGCTTCATTGTTTTCCCGCATCATACGCACACGTTGTAACAACCATTCACACCTCCATTCCTAGCCTGAATCTGAGTAGTTATGCAGGGTGTAACGATTTACTTTGGACTGGCAGCACACTAATGCTGAAGCGCGGCACTCGGTTTTAGGTTTGCGGCGCATTGGATTTTTGACTGCCTGCATT
>KZ063606.1:26029-41038 GCA_002091835.1 Anopheles maculatus
GAGGTCCACAGCCGGAAGGTGCGTCGGAAATTCCCGACAGCGTTAGTGCCGAACTGGAAAAACTCGAACAGGAAGATAATACCGGCATGGGCGAGGTGGAAGGCGTCGGTGATCTGTTGGGCGAGCTGGACGATGATGATGCGGAGCTGCTGGATTCGCTGACAGCCGAAATGGGTGACCATTTCAACATTCTGGAGTATGCCGATCCCGAACTCGATACAACCGATGGCGAAAAGTCCAACCTGCTCGATAGTCTCGAGCTGGACGATGAGGCCAAGGATGCGGAAGCGAAATCCAGACAGAAGCAGGGTGAACATGGTGACGGTACGTTTGAGAAAATGGAAGACCCAAACAAACAGGTCGGTGGACCAGCGGGACAAAGAATTGTGCAACAGGAGCTAGCTAACACGGGCGGCGCTGTTGGACAGAATACGATGCAGTCCAGCAACTTCGTCCCTGTTCAGGGCCAAATGATGCAGCAACAACAGTTTGGTGGACAGCAGCAAATGCTAGCTTCCGTTGCTGGTGGTGGACCTCAGCAGAAGCTGTCCGCTAACCAAATGAAAACGGTGCGACCAAACATGATGGGGCAACCCGCCATGCAACAAATGCAGCAACAACAGCCACAGGTAGATAAAATGGGTTTTTGTGTTGAAACTAAGAAGTAATAAGCAAATGAATTTTTGGTTTTTGCAGTTACAGCAAGGTGTTGTCGTCGGTCAGAATACGATGGTTGCAGGGCCAAGGATGATGACAGCCGATGGAACCGGCACCATGAAGACTGGGTATGTTCAAATCGTGCCTTCTGCCTTCTTTGCCAAACCTTACTGACAGACAGACCAACAATTCTTTTTCGGCAACAGCTTCATGAATCAGCAGCAACAGCAACAGCGCATGCAACAGTTAAAACAGCTCGGAGCAAATGCGGGCGGTGGTTTGGTGCAGAACATCATTCCCACCGGCCAACCAAGGATGCAACTGCAGCAAATGGCGGGTAACAGGATTATTCAAACGGCGGGCAACCTGCCAATGCAACAACCGCAACATCAGCAACATCAGCAACAACAGCTCAACGCAGGAATTGCCAATCAAACGCAACTAGCAATGCAACAGCAACATCAGTTGCAGGTGCAAGGTGTTCAGCAGCAACAACAGCAGCAACAGAATGTGCCGACCGCTGTTGGTCAACCACCGCCTCCACCATACCCAGAACCGCCCCCACCGTACCCTGGCAGTCAAGCTGGACCAAACGTGCCAATCGGTGGCAATCCGATGCAGGTAAGTGATGACATCATGAACCACAACTTCAACAACCAAGCTGGCTGTACAATCGGAGATTTACACAAACAAAATATATTGAGCAAAATGAGTACTTTTGCGCTCCAATGCGAGCGCACAAAAGCGTTGAGGGTTTTTTTTTGCAGCTACATTATGCTTATTTCGTTTCGTTTATGTTCTGTAAATGTTCTTGAAGGTTTTTTTGTTTTGCAAAACCCATGTTTGCAGAGTGATACAGTACATTACACACACATCAATTTGGGGATGGATTATATCTTATTAACCAACAAAAAACAAAAGTACATTACGGTGTCGCTGTGTTGTGTGTCCACACACGGTTGTGTCGAACAGATTAGGTTGAAACGATCTGAACGCTTTTCGATCACAAACAATTTATCTTTTCTTTTTCCTCTGAATGCCAGCATCAACCTTACGCGAAATATTACACTCACTACTGTGTACCAAATACTTCTTCTTCTTCTTCTTCGCGACGATCGCTATTGCTTAAGGTGAGAGATCGCACCGGAAACACCTCAAACCGGTTGTCGGGCAAAAGCGCACACACACACACACTTTATACTGCTATCTACCACCGTACTTAACTCTCTGTCTCTCTCTCTCTCTATCCTGCACTCTGTCCGTTCCTCTATCAGCAAAAATCGTTCGGAGATCGCCACTTTTCACCACCGGTCCGGATCACTTGGTTCATTCCGGTTCACATACACACATACACACACATGATCACAACCGCCTAGTTCGCTCGTTCGCTATATTTATTTCTATGTTTTTCGAATTAAATAACGCCAAATGGAATGAGATGTAAAATGCGTTATATTTTGGCGAAGAACAAAATCAGCTTTAACCAGTGCACTATGGCTTAGGGCAATCCTGTGGTCAAAAATAGGGTTTTTCATTAGTGTTGGGTAAATCTGATTCAGATTCATAATGCATCCCAAAAGATTCGTGAATCCTTAACGATCCGTGAATCCTTAACGATTCGTGAATCAGAAGGTTCCGTGAATCCTCAAAGATTTGTGAATCCCAAAGATTCGTGAATCCTCCAAGATTCGTGAATCCCAAAGATCCGTGAATCCTCGAAGGTTCCGTGAATTCGCAAAGATTGGTGAATCCCTAACGATTCGTGAATCCGAAGGTTCCGTGGATCCTCAAAGTTTCGTGAATCCCAAAGATCCGTGAATCCTCAACCGTTTGTGAATCAGAATGTTCCGTGAATCCTCAAAGATTCGTGAATCCCAAAGATCCGTGAATCCTCAAAAGATTGATGAATCCTTAAAGATGCGTGAAACTTCAAAAAATCATAAATCTCCAGAAATTCGCGCACAAAAAACGCGTTCTTGGATGAAGTTCCGTAAGGAATTTGTTAGGAACACTTTTCGAGGGATGCTAACAGGATGATACGCCAAGAGAAACAACCTAAAAAAAACATAAGCATCGAAAAATGGAAGGAAAATTGAAATTTTCTTAAGGCTGGTGTTGCATTGCTCGGTCGTACAGAATTCTTATTGGATTTGACAATAAAGGTTAAATGAAAGTTATGGCTTAAAGAATTTCATCCAAAAACGCGTTAAAATTGAAGTCGAGATGCGTATAGAATGCGCAAACGGATGAATGAAAGAATGACTCTTCCCATAAGATTCATTAAGCACACAACACTAGTTTTCATTTCATGTATCAAACAAATAGTTGAAATGAATGGGCGCCTCCGTTCCGATTGGTCATATTCAAGAAAATCATAAATTTTATTGTTGTTACTCCAATTTGATTTACCCTAAAGACACTCTTAAATAAAGACCGTGATGTGGTTTGGTCACCAAAACTAGGCAGGTAAAACCCTTAATAGTCTTTCCCCATATTTGACCGCCCCTCACTCCATAGTGCAGTGTAGAGATGGTAATGCACAACAACCACAGGAAACCGATTGTTGATCATGCTGTACTATGTTTTTAGTTTTAATTTATTTCTCCTCCTTATCTGTTAACGAATCGAATTGGAATGTGAATAGAAATTATGTTGATTTTTCTAGTGCCAGCGCTTTGAAACTCTACCGCATTGTGTTACTGTTTTTTTTCTCTTGCCTCTGAGTAGCTCGCACTCAGGTCCTATGTGACAATGTGTGCCGCTAGATTGTGGTGATACCATTACCAACACGCACGGTGGTAGTGAAACCGTAGTTGAGCTAGCAAAGGTTCAATCATCACACGCTATATTGGAATTAGGTTTTTTTTTAGATGCTATTTAGATGTGTACACTTGAGAAACCATGTTTCCAAACCGTGTCTTGATGCGTATTTGTAGCGTAATGTATTGCCCACTACGAAAAGCAGCTCTGTGCATGGAATCAATATTGTATAATTATTATTGTTCGTTTGTGTGTCATTTTCCCCTTGCACAGGAGCAGCGCCTTCTGCTGGAAGATATGGTGGAGCAGGAAAAGCGTGAGCAAGCCAATCAAATGCAACATTCCGGTGATATGCCCGCGAACCAAGGCATGATGAACGATCAGGTAAAATTGCTCTTTAAAAACTGTCCTGCTGCGGAGATGACTGATTGGGAATGTTTGTTTACGTTTTGCAGGATTATGATCGATTGCTGAACAATCAGCAAGGTGTTGGGCGGCCACTGCAGCAGCCACCCGGTATGGTTGCTGCACAACCAAACCAACCCCAGCAGCTGCAATCGCCAACGGTCATGCACCAACAGCAGCTACAAATGCAATCTCCAAACAGTGGTCAGTTTATGATGCAACAGCAGCAACAACAACAACAACGAATGACGACACAATGGCGTCCAATGACGACAACCACGCAGTCAACTCCAAACGCCGGCGTCAACGTAATGGGGCAACAACCAACGCCACTTGCAGGCGGTGGTCTTATCAATCAGATACCAAAAAATACAACCGTTTCAATGACAACCGTTTCATCGCCCTCATCGACCATAACGACCGGTGGTGTCGCGCCACAAGCTGACGCGCCGGCCAACAAATCGATACCACTGTTCCAGGCCAACTTGCAACCGCCACCACCTCAACCACCGGAAACGATCAACACCGAACAGGACCGCCTGCTGCAGATCAATTACGAAAACTGGTTTAACCAGCAGAACACCGTTTTATCCAACCAGCTAAAGTACTACGAAACGGAAATAGTGAAACTGCGCAAGGTGAAGAAACAGCTCAACACAAAACAGCGCCATCTACGCAAGCAGGGTAACGAGTTGACGGAGAATGATGCGAAGGAGCTGCAGAGAATAACTGCCGATCATACGATCATACAGAAACAGTTGGAAAATGCTCGGCGCCAGCAGCGGCAACATTCGGTGATACTGCAAGAGTACAAAGCGAAGCACCAGTCAAACAAACCGGTAACGTCCGGTTCGACCACACCGGTAGGCGTTGCACCGGGCAGTTCGCCCGCCCAATCGCTTATAGCGCCACCGTCTCCGCTGATGTCACCTTCGCCAAGCTCGCAGCAAGGCCCACTGTATCATCCGCCGGTACAGTCACCCTTGAGCAATCCGATTCTGCAGCCGAATCAAAGTCCACTGCACTCACCGAGCCCGCTGCTTTCGCACAGTCCGGGACCGGCAAGCGTAAACTCGTCCGTACTGCAAAGCCCGGGCGGTAATCATACGAACTCGAACAGTGCCATGTCGCCGTACAGCACGATGCAACCGTCACCCCGCATCGGCACACCGCATTCGCAGATTGATGAAAATCCGTTCAGTCCCGGTCCGGGCGGTCCTTCACCATCGCCATCGTTACCCGGACGGTTAACGTCTCCGGCGCCCCGGATGACCTCTCCGCAGCATCGTATGGCCGGACAGCAGATGGTGGTTGGAGGGGCCGGCCGCATGGTACCTAGCCCGGGCAATCAATTTAGCCAGCAGGGTATGATGATGCAAAACGCAATGATGAACTCACAGCTGCCCCAACAGCAACAACAGCTGCAGCAGCAACAGCAGCAGCAACAGCTGCAGCAAACACGTTTCGTAAGACCTCAAACCATACCGAACGATCCGAGTGTACGGATGCGCGTTGCAAACAGTATACAAATGCAGCAGCAGCAGCAACAACAACAGCTGCAACAGCAGCAGCAACAACAGATGATGGTACAAAATTCTAACATTCGTCAAGTACAGCCAGGTGCCGCGGGAACCGGCTACAATTCTCCATTGGGCAGCCCACAGCCTATAATGTCACCGGGCGGAGGCAACAGCATGAATCAGCAACAGCAACAACCAATGCAACAACAACAACAACAACAGCCGATGGATCCACGCACCATGCAGTTTCTGCAGCAGCAACAACGCATGCAACAAATTCAACAGCAACGTCAGCAGATGATGCAACAGCAGCAACAGCAACAACAGTCACCGCAACATGGTGGTTCGGCGACGGGTACAATGATGCATCAACAACAGCAGCAGCAGCAACCTAATCAGCAACAGATGCAACTAATGCAACAACAGCAGCAGCAACTACAGATGCAACAAATGCAGCAACAGCAGCAGCAGCAGCAGCAGATGAATTATGCGAAGCAGAGTCCGATTCATCAACAACCACCTTCGCCGCTGCTGAGCCACGGCGGTGGCAATACACCCACCTCATCACCAATGCCACAAAGCCCGATGATGTACTACACCCAGCAGCAGCAACCACAGCAACAGCAACAACCGCCACCGCAAGGTCAACAATTGCAGCAACAGCTCATGCGCCAACAATCGATGGGCAATAGTGAAAGCTATCCCAATGCAGCTGGAGGAGCTGGTGGTGGTGGTGGTGGTATGAACCACCCCTCCAACCCTATTCCTCTTCCGTTCGGCAAGTTTGGCTCAATCAAGCTCGGGCTGCGCGGTGGCTCACCGATGTGGGGTAACGCCCGGGGGAACAAGCGTGCCAATAATCCGGTCGCACAATTTCAGCAACAGCAACTACAAAAACAGCAACAGCTGCAAAAACAGCAACAGCAACAGTCTGCTGGTGGAAGTGCCGGAACATCCGGGGCAGCACGAACACCACAACAAACCACCATTGCTGCGTCGGACGTGCGCAAACAATCGGTCAACGCGACCGGTGCGTTTGTTCAGCATCGAAATCGGATCACGATCGTCCAAAAGCCGGCCGGCAATGTTGCTGCAACGCTGAATGCGGTCAGTGTCACCATGAAACCGGTGGTCGGTACGGACGGTGTGGTGAACAGTGGCAACACCAACAGCGCCAGCAGCAGTCCCGCAGTGGAAGAAATCGTAATCATTGACAGCAGTCCCGATGAGAAGCAGCAACGATTGCTCGACTACGACGACGATAACGATAAGACGCTGGTCGGTACGGAAGTGTCACTCAATTCGGTCGCGCAACACGGTGCCGACGGGGATGAAGCAATAATGGAACCGTTCGGTACCGGCACGCCCTCGGCCGGATACGAAATCGTGGGCAGCCCGCTCGATTCGCAGATCGCGGCGGGCGAGTATAATCTCTTCTCGGAAGATGTGGTCGAGTGTGTGGACAGTGTGGATGTGTCCGGCGGGAAGAAGGATGCCCGGACGGTGGCGGTGGAGCTGCTGCTGGATGCGGTCGATAGTAGCTCGAAAGAGAAACCGCTGCTGGGCAGCTCGGAAATAGAGATTGTAGAAAGCTTGGACGAGAGCAGCATCGGCACGACGGCTGAAGATTTCGAAGCGATGATCGATAGTCGACCGAAGGAAGGTGGTACACCGCCGGCCGCTGTCGTTGCGGATGTGCAAAGCGCTGTCAAAGTTGATACAGCCACCAACACCAGGAAAGAGGAGAAAGTGGCTGAAAAAACCACTACCACGCCTAAGCAAGAGGTGACGGTGGTTACAGTGCAGCAGCAACAAAGTGCTAAAGCCATTCCTTACCCGACGGCACGCATCGCCATCAATCATCAATCTGTAATGCAAAGCGTGGCCGCGCGTCCGATCGTTGCAGCCGCACACCAGCGCCTTGTAAAGGATGCAACCGAATCGACGGCAAAGCTTTCGATCGGCAACACTACCATCTCGGTGCCGATACTGAAAAGCTTCCCAATGACGGGGACACCATCGAAAACGACCGGCGCGGAACAGAACGCGGTCAGCAAAGCTGGAACGATTGCGACCCATTCGAAGAAAATTATCAACACATCGGGCGGTCTGTCGATTAGCAACATCGCGAAAAATCCATCCGGCGGTACGGTGATTGCGGTGGCGGGACAGAAAATAAACACCACCAGCATTGTCACGTTGTCCTCCCTAAACCTTAGCCAATCGTCTTCGTTCATCACAAAAACGTTCGCTAGACCGGGCGGAGCGTTAACGATACAGCAGCAGAAGCAAATTCCCGTCGGTTCACAGATCAAAATTCAGCAAAATCAGTCGGCAGCGCTTCAACAACCACAACAGCAGACGGCAACCACCACCGGCAGCACAAACAGCTCGTCTGCGGTTGGAGCGAGCATGACGTTCGGTGTGGCACAAGCCGCCGCCACATCCCAGCCGCAAATCGAGGGCATCGTCGTTAAGACAGCCGCCAAACCGAAAGCATCTGCTGCTGCCTCGCCGAGCCTTAGCTACGCAAAGCTATCTTCCCTTACCGTCACGCAAGATGTGTCATTGCCGACTAAAATCTTCGAGGACGATTCCATCTCTCCGGACAGTTCGATCAGTCAGGAAGATACGGAGCAACTGCCGCTGGATACGAAGCCCGAACTTGCACCTGCACTCTTGGAAGAAGCAACAGCGAAAAACGTATCCAACGCTCACATTGAACCAGCAGGACATGCAACACAGGACAGTGCGACAACTGTGGAGGTAAATCCGGTAGCCGATGCTGCTAGCGTCAAGGGTAAGCAGAACATTATCCCCGTGCACGTGATAGCTCGATCGCGCGAGAACTCACGCAGTCCCATCTTGACGGGAGGAGCTGTCGGGCAACGAATCGTTTCCTCGATGCCACAGCTGTCACCACTATCGCAGCCAAACGAGCTAACGCTCAACGCAATGCATGTATCGCAGCAGGTTCGCTCGATCATGTCCTCGATAAGCGTATCGAACGCAGCGAACGTAACGGTCAGCAGTGCCGGAACACCGAGCGTCGTACTGTCCGTAGCACCGTCCGTCCTAACAACGACAGCCGCCGGTGTATCTACGTCGAACGCGCCGCAGACAGTCGCTGCAAGCAACATATCCACCATCACGTTCGATACCATTCTTCCATCCAAGGGCGATAACATGAGCAAAACGGAAACCATCGCCAGCATACTGAAAACCGTATCAGGCAAATCGATTTTGCCAGCGGCAGCGATCGCCAACAATTCGAATCTGATTAAAGCTTCCGAACAGAGCGGTGGACCATCGCTGACGTCGACAACCATCACGCAAATACCAAACACAAAGCTGATTCCGCAGCAGGTACAACTGAGCCGGCTGCCGCAAACGATTGGCACCGGGAACAGTAACTTTCTTGTCGTTAAGCAGCTGCGGCCACCGAATAAACAGGCGGGCGGCCAGAATCACACCCAGAAGCAGCTGGTGGTGCTGACGCAGCAGTCACAGGGCGGCCAACAGATTAAGCTTCAATCGCACCAAGCGCAACAGTTGGCGGCTGGCAACAGTGTCATCATACAGAGCCAGCCCGGTGGTTCGGGCGGTGGAAGTTTCGTGAAGATATCGGCTACTCCCACCATTGTGTCTATGGGTGAGCCAACGAGCAAAGCAACCACCACCACTACGTCGGACGTGCGCAAACAATCGGTCAACGCGACCGGTGCGTTTGTTCAGCATCGAAATCGGATCACGATCGTCCAAAAGCCGGCCGGCAATGTTGCTGCAACGCTGAATGCGGTCAGTGTCACCCTGAACCCGGTGGTCGGTACGGACGGTGTGGTGAACAGTGGCAACACCAACAGCGCCAGCAGCAGTCCCGCAGTGGAAGAAATCGTAATCATTGACAGCAGTCCCGATGAGAAGCAGCAACGATTGCTCGACTACGACGACGATAACGATAAGACGCTGGTCGGTACGGAAGTGTCACTCAATTCGGTCGCGCAACACGGTGCCGACGGGGATGAAGCAATAATGGAACCGTTCGGTACCGGCACGCCCTCGGCCGGATACGAAATCGTGGGCAGCCCGCTCGATTCGCAGATCGCGGCGGGCGAGTATAATCTCTTCTCGGAAGATGTGGTCGAGTGTGTGGACAGTGTGGATGTGTCCGGCGGGAAGAAGGATGCCCGGACGGTGGCGGTGGAGCTGCTGCTGGATGCGGTCGATAGTAGCTCGAAAGAGAAACCGCTGCTGGGCAGCTCGGAAATAGAGATTGTAGAAAGCTTGGACGAGAGCAGCATCGGCACGACGGCTGAAGATTTCGATATTTTCTGTCCCGCCACCGCAATCAGTACACCGCCGGCCGCTGTCGTTGCGGATGTGCAAAGCGCTGTCAAAGTTGATACAGCCACCAGCACCAGGAAAGAGGAGAAAGTGGCTGAAAAAACCACTACCACGCCCAAGCAAGAGGTGACGGTGGTTACAGTGCAGCAGCAACAAAGTGCTAAAGCCATTCCTTACCCGACGGCACGCATCGCCATCAATCATCAATCGTTAATGCAAAACGTGACGTCGCGTCCGATCGTTGCAGCCGCACACCAGCGCCTTGTAAAGGATGCAACCGAATCGACGGCAAAGCTTTCGATCGGCAACACTACCATCTCGGTGCCGATACTGAAAAGCTTCCCAATGACGGGGACACCATCGAAAACGACCGGCGCGGAACAGAACGCTGTCAGCAAAGCTGGAACGATTGCGACCCATTCGAAGAAAATTATCAACACATCGGGCGGTCTGTCGATTAGCAACATCGCGAAAAATCCATCCGGCGGTACGGTGATTGCGGTGGCGGGACAGAAAATAAACACCACCAGCATTGTCACGTTGTCCTCCCTAAACCTTAGCCAATCGTCTTCGTTCATCACAAAAACGTTCGCTAGACCGGGCGGAGCGTTAACGATACAGCAGCAGAAGCAAATTCCCGTCGGTTCACAGATCAAAATTCAGCAAAATCAGTCGGCAGCGCTTCAACAACCACAACAGCAGACGGCAACCACCACCGGCAGCACAAACAGCTCGTCTGCGGTTGGAGCGAGCATGACGTTCGGTGTGGCACAAGCCGCCGCCACATCCCAGCCGCAAATCGAGGGCATCGTCGTTAAGACAGCCGCCAAACCGAAAGCATCTGCTGCTGCCTCGCCGAGCCTTAGCTACGCAAAGCTATCTTCCCTTACCGTCACGCAAGATGTGTCATTGCCGACTAAAATCTTCGAGGACGATTCCATCTCTCCGGACAGTTCGATCAGTCAGGAAGATACGGAGCAACTGCCGCTGGATACGAAGCCCGAACTTGCACCTGCACTCTTGGAAGAAGCAACAGCGAAAAACGTATCCAACGCTCACATTGAACCAGCAGGACATGCAACACAGGACAGTGCGACAACTGTGGAGGTAAATCCGGTAGCCGATGCTGCTAGCGTCAAGGGTAAGCAGAACATTATCCCCGTGCACGTGATAGCTCGATCGCGCGAGAACTCACGCAGTCCCATCTTGACGGGAGGAGCTGTCGGGCAACGAATCGTTTCCTCGATGCCACAGCTGTCACCACTATCGCAGCCAAACGAGCTAACGCTCAACGCAATGCATGTATCGCAGCAGGTTCGCTCGATCATGTCCTCGATAAGCGTATCAAACGCAGCGAACGTAACGGTCAGCAGTGCCGGAACACCGAGCGTCGTACTGTCCGTAGCACCGTCCGTCCTAACAACGACAGCCGCCGGTGTATCTACGTCAAACGCGCAGCAGACAGTCACTGCAAGCAACATATCCACCATCACGTTCGATACCATTCTTCCATCCAAGGGCGATAACATGAGCAAAACGGAAACCATCGCCAGCATACTGAAAACCGTATCAGGCAAATCGATTTTGCCGGCGGCAGCGATCGCCAACAATTCGAATCTGATTAAAGCTTCCGAACAGAGCGGTGGACCATCGCTGACGTCGACAACCATCACGCAAATACCAAACACAAAGCTGATTCCGCAGCAGGTACAACTGAGCCGGCTGCCGCAAACGATTGGCACCGGGAACAGTAACTTTCTTGTCGTTAAGCAGCTGCGGCCACCGAACAAACAGGCGGGCGGCCAGAATCACACCCAGAAGCAGCTGGTGGTGCTGACGCAGCAGTCACAGGGCGGCCAACAGATTAAGCTTCAATCGCACCAAGCGCAACAGTTGGCGGCTGGCAACAGTGTCATCATACAGAGCCAGCCCGGTGGTTCGGGCGGTGGAAGTTTCGTGAAGATATCGGCTACTCCCACCATTGTGTCTATGGGTGAGCCAACGAGCAAAGCAACCACCACCACTACGGTTGATACAAACAGCACTAGCGGAATTGCGACTATACTCAGCAATGCAAACCAGCAGCAGCAACAGAAAGCATTAGCTACATCACAGCAACAGCAGCAAATACAGAGCTCCGCCGGCCAGCAGATAATGTGCACCAGCCAAGGCCAGACGCGCATTGTAAACTTAGGTACGGTGGTGGGCACCGATCACACCAAATCGAGCGTAATGAGCCCCGCACGTGCCGCCACCATAACAAGCATTAACGTGACCTCAACTACAGCGACCCCTGTGGCCAGTATACTAAGTGCGACATTGTCACAACCACTAATAAAAAGTAGTAGCCACATGCCCTCATCCATCACCACACTGCTGCAGAGTCAGCTGCAAAACGCGGCCTCCTTCCGACGTTCGAAATCCACCGATGAGGCGCCGGCACATGCGCACGGTCGCGAAACTGCATCGCAGATATTGAGCAAGCGCCTCAGTCTGGAGGCAACGAATGTCGTTAAAAGCGAACCTGTAGATAGCGCATCGGATGATACGAGTGTAAGCTCGACATCGAAACCGGAACCATCGGGTAGCGGCACTAGCAGCAACAGCGGTAGTGCTGGATGCAAATTCTCCACCATGCCATCCTCTGCTGGGTCTACCACATTCGCAGAATGACCTGCGGAAGCAATTGCTGCAAAACAGTGGAGGATCATCCAGCGCGTCCGTTTCGTCGCCAGCTCCATCGCCGATAGGGCGCGCCGTACCGAGCCTCATAACGAGCCAGCGAGCACCAAGTTTAGGTGTGGTCAGCTCACTGGAAGCTCAGCTAGCGCGACCCGTAATTCCACCGTCGGCAAACCCTCCTGCGATACAGATCATCAGCACGCAGGCCATACCATCGATTGCTGCGGCGATCACCTCCATTGCTTCGTCCACAGTAGCGTCCTCGACGACTTCTTCACCAGTCACCGCCGGCTTGTCGACGAATGCTTCCACTAGCGTGCCGAGTGGAACTACGACGCTGACAACGGCCACCAGTGCCAGCAGCAACAGTTCGACGACAGAAGCGACAAAAACGAAACTAATTTCCAGAGAAACTTCCTTCGTTTCGAAACCTGCCGCTGGGGGAATATCGTCGAGCCATCCGACACCGAATCTAGCCGCCAATATGCTTGCCGCAAGCATTAAGAAGGAGGAAATGTTGCAGGCAGCAGTAGCGGCGGCAGCGAGCAGTTTCCCTGCGGGCACTCCAGCGCAAGTTGCGCTCGGTACGGTGAAAATCGAATCAGGATCGATCACTGTGACACAGATTCAAACGTCACAGCCCAGTAGTACCGTTGCCGCACAACCAATGCCGATAACAACAAAATCTTCTACGACACAGCAACAACAAATAAATTCCCAACAGCTTCAACAACAGCAGCAGGGCAATCAATTGCCAGTCAAAGCTCCAGTGGTGGTGTCTGCAAGCTCGACAGCTACTATCGCTGATACAAACATAACCATCATGAAACGTGAACCTGTGACAACGCAGACAACATCAACTGTTGCATCAGTGCTGCAGACAGGCGTTAGTGTAACTGTCACGACTAAGAGTGTCTCTTCCGACGAACAGAAACGATTCGTTCCGAGTCCTGTGCAGCAAGTCGGAGAAACAACCATTGTACGAACACCAACACCAACACCTTCTCCCGGTCCTATGCAACAGTCCACAAAACAGTCCTCGGTTGCACCTATATCCGACACAACACCGGTGGTTGAAGTGAAAAAAGAGCCGGAAATAACGTTAGGCAACAGTACTACGTCGGTTTCGTCTACATCCACAACTAGTACAACCACCAGTGCGGTTGTTGCGTCCGCTGCGATGGGTCCACCAGCATCGATGCCACCATCTTCGGCTCAAACAACGCCACCAATCAAATCGCCTTTGCCCGCCAGTAACGCTGAGTTGATTGTGCCAGCAAGCGTTTCACCGACGGTAGCCAGAACCACCGAAAGTGGTCCCTCACCGGTACTGGGCACAGCCACCATTAAGGAGGAACCTAGCGACAGTATGTCGGCCGAACAGGCAGCTAAAAAGGCGGCCGAACTAGCGCTCGAACTCAAGAAGAAAAAGCGTCGTGAGTATCAAAAGAATCGCCGCCAGATGCAGATACAATCGAACAAAGACAACCAGCACAATCAGGCGAAGAAAAAGCCGAAAAAATCCGTCAAGATCGAGGAAGACTACGACACGTGCATCGATAACTTGATGGGACAGCTGCGACAGTTGCCACCGATGCAGATACTGGAACCACAGTTGCCACGCAACTATGGCGTCTGTTCTGTGTTCGGTACCGGCGATCTGTCAAAGTTTACTAACCTCAAAGGTTATTCGATAGCGGTCGTTAAGCAGCTGCGGCCACCGAATAAACAGGCGGGCGGCCAGAATCACACCCAGAAGCAGCTGGTGGTGCTGACGCAGCAGTCACAGGGCGGCCAACAGATTAAGCTTCAATCGCACCAAGCGCAACAGTTGGCGGCTGGCAACAGTGTCATCATACAGAGCCAGCCCGGTGGTTCGGGCGGTGGAAGTTTCGTGAAGATATCGGCTACTCCCACCATTGTGTCTATGGGTGAGCCAACGAGCAAAGCAACCACCACCACTACGGTTGATACAAACAGCACTAGCGGAATTGCGACTATACTCAGCAATGCAAACCAGCAGCAGCAGCAGCAGCAACAGCAACAGAAAGCACTAGCTACATCACAGCAACAGCAGCAAATACAGAGCTCCGCCGGCCAGCAGATAATGTGCACCAGCCAAGGCCAGACGCGCATTGTAAACTTAGGTACGGTGGTGGGCACCGATCACACCAAATCGATCGTAATGAGCACCTCACGTGCCGCCACCATAACAAGCATTAACGTTACCTCAACTACAGCGACCCCTGTGGCCAGTATACTAAGTGCCACATTGTCACAACCACTAATAAAAAGTAGTAGCCACATGCCCTCCTCCATCACCACACTGCTGCAGAGTCAGCTGCAAAACGCGGCTTCCTTCCGACGTTCGAAATCCACCGATGAGGCTCCGGCACATGCTCACGGTCGCGAAACTGCATCGCAGATATTGAGCAAGCGCCTGAGTCTGGAGGCAACGAATGTCGTTAAAAGCGAACCTGTAGATAGCGCATCGGATGATACGAGTGTAAGCTCGACATCGAAACCGGAACCATCTGGTAGCGGCACTAGCAGCAACAGCGGTAGTGCTGGATGCAAATTCTCCACCATGCCATCCTCTGCTGGGTCTACCACAAAGTCGGAAGATTCGCAGAATGTCCTG
>KZ063607.1:0-26769 GCA_002091835.1 Anopheles maculatus
GCAAAGGTAACGATGCGCAAAATGAGCGTACCGTGCGTTGTAGAAGGGTAAGAGAGTTTTTTGCTGCTTCTTTTGTTTATTATCATTAACACACACATACGCGCAGTAACTAGTCGCGTCAGTACGACGATGACGAATGTTTTGCTGTTTCCGAAGGTACCCCACAGACTCTTGTGTCTGTCGTAACTCAAATTACATCAAATTACTGGGAAGGAGAGTTGTGACAAACTACATCTCTAACCTGCTTACAGGTCGAAGTATTTACCAAGAATTCTAACTCCAGCATGAGGTCTCTTCCTGGATTCTATTACCCATGATCTCTGGTGATGCTCAACATCTGCTGAATCTCTCGTACATTGTCCGAAGAGTTCATCAAGAATTCTGACGTCACCGACGTGCTGTCCCTAACAACAAAGGGGTTCTTCTCAAATTCTATCATCCATCGATTCTAGAGATCCCTCGGGTAGCATCTCTTTTTTCTTACACACGCAACAGATTAGCCTGTCCACACTTGCCGTGTCTACCGAGGCCTGACATCTCACGGTCGAGATGCTATTGTTCTCGGTTTAATCGCAGAGGAACTGTCCACCGCGGCGAACCTGGCTTTCGGGTTGAGCAGCATGAATTCGCGGCAACAATCCACGCTCAACAGCGCCATACTCTGCGTAGTGCGCTGTTCTTGATGTAAGCTCTATGGAAAGTATGGACAACTTTCTCCCCCAACAGAAAACAAAAAAAAAAGACTTGTTGTCCAGGACACAAAAGCGAAACTTAATGTTGATAATGCTGTAGCAGTGGGAGCAGTTTCAGGCGAACAGTCATCCCCTGCCAGCAGCTGAACCTGAACGAAGCCCTCCTCTCGCGCAAGAACGCGCGCACAGAAGAACGAACAAAGAGATGATAATAGAGTACGGAAAGACAGGCAACAAAAAAGACAAAATTGATGTAGGCTCGAGCGAACCCATCCAGCAGCAGCAGCAGCAGCAGCAGCAGATCAATTCACTTTACTCTTCCTTCGCCCTCGTTGATCCCCAACATCCCTCATACACTGTCCTTCCAACAAACGGGTTGAACCTTCTTAGTTTGAAGATTCACCATACCACTTGTACAGCGTTAATTTTCAGCGTCAGAGTCAGCAGCCAACCGTGTCGCCTCTTCTTTTCGCGCTTCTTGGCCAGTTCTTTTGCCTTTACTTCTCTCGTCTGCCGAGTGATGATCAGAAGATTCACTCTAAAAGGTCGGCTCGTGTGTGTGTGTGTGTGTGTGTGTGTACGTCTCTCTCTCCTCCTACTAGAGCGCGAGGCTGAAGAAAACGCCTCACCGAGACTCACGTGTGCTCACAGACAGAGCACCGGAGCAATCAGAGACCAGATTATTGTCTGATCTTCAGCAGCATGATTATCGTCTTCTTCTGCTCCATCTCGAGACAATCAAACACACACACACGGACAGGCACGATCTTCCTCTTTATCTTCTCTAATAGCTTCTTCCTTGCCCGCAATCAACAAACGCAACACGCCGTCCATTCGCTCCGAAAACAAGAACCACAAGAAGTTCGGTTTTTTGTGTGTTTGTGTTGTGTGCCCTAGCGCGCTTCTGGTGCGGCGTGTGTAGTAACGGCCGGGGATCCTGATCATTGTCCGGGACGACGATGATGATGATCAGCAGCACCGTGGTGATGTGCCTTCGCCAGAGATGAGATATGCGGAGGGGGGTTTGGTAAGGGGGGTTGGTGCCGCGCGTTCCTACGGGAGAAGCATCTACCGAGACCACGGTTTTAACTTGGAGGGGCGGGGAGGGCGAATGCATACACGAGAAGAAGACGCGAACGGAAAACTCAGTCAACCGAAGCGGTGTGTGCGTTGCTGCTGCTGCCGCCATCTTCCCTGCAGGAAAAGGAGAAGAAAAGCCTACCCCGAAAACAAAACCCCTTCGGTGGAGTGGGGAGTGGAGGAAGGTTCCACGTCCAAATTGTGGAAGATTCTTAGCGAGCACCAACCAAATGATGTGCAGATCCGAGCCAAGACTAAAGGTAAAGAAAAAACCCCAAAACAAAATCGAACCGAAGATCGGCAACATTTGCCAAAAGACCCTCGGCAGATCAGCAGCTCGTGTGCGCGAACGACTGAGCATAAGGGTGTGTACGTGCCGGGAATTACAAAGAGTACGAAAAAAAAAGCCACATTTTAACATGTCTTATTATGTTCTCTTTCATCTTTCTTTTTCACTTTGCAAGTTTTTCCCTATTTTTTAACTCTTTTCTGCTTCTCTTCTCTTTTGTTGGTACTCTGTTTCTTTCTTTTATTTGTTTAGTATTTGTTTTTCTTATTAAAATACAAATGCAGCACCAAGCTCTGCACAGTCTCTATCTGTTTCTTTCTTATTTTGTTTCGAAACTTAACTGCTCTTTTCTACGCTGTTTTCATCTTTTCATTGCTTCTCACTTTGCTCATCTCATCTCACGCAACGTAAATCCTTACCAATTGGTTATGTTACATTTTCACCTTACCGTCCCCACAATTGTTCATTCACTTACAGGCCCCCCCCCCCCGCTTACATACTTGCCAATTTCATTTTCTGTTTCGTGCTGTATTTGCTGCCCTTAGATTTTCATTTTCATTCGTAACATTTCAGTTTTCATTTTCAATCCCACACCGACTTCAGTTTCGGTTTCATTCTCGCATTTTTCACCGCCGCCGGCCCTACCCGTTGGCAAAATATGCATCATATTTTTCCAACCGCCCTGGCGAAGAAGCGCTTTTCCAGCTGAATGCCCATTTTTACATCGTTTCGGTACCGTGGAGAGCGGAAAAGCAAACCCGCCTGCCCGCGGGTAGTGTGTGGGAGAGTACACACACACACACACACGTGTGCAAAAAAGAATGCAACATTAATGTAAAAACACCTCCTCCGCATCCCCCCCCCCTTTGCTAGCCACCACGCCATCTACGAGAGATCCCTGAATTTTCACTCAATTACGTTCGTCGCCTGCTCACTAGTCACCTTCATTTTTTTTCTCTGTTTTGTTTCAATACCACTACCACCATCACACGCACATCTGTATGAAAGCATCCCGCTCCCTTGCCGTCGGTTGCGCCTTTCCCCCTTTTCCTTCCATGCCCCTCGCCCGCAAGCGAGCTTCAGAAGCTTCGGAAGGCTCCAGTGCGCGCCCTTTTTCGTTTCCAGCACTGCTCAACTGCGGGACAAGGAGTTGCGCGCGAGCTGCCCGAGGAACCACTGGACCGTGGAACCTCCACCCTTTCTTACAGCGCGGTCCCGGGAGATGTTGAAGAGATGGACGTCTTCTGTATCTTCTCCTGTCGTTGTTGATCGAGTAGACGCGATAAACTGTGGCTGGCAGGCACAAACGATGGTCTCAGAACACAGAACACCCATCACATCTCATTCTTTGGATCGTTCTTCGGGGGGGGGGAAAAAAAAAGCTCCCCAAACTAGTCACTAGTCAAGGGAAAAAGACTTGCTTCCTATATCCAGAAAACTGTCTAAAGTGAGACGTCACTTCTAGTGAGAACATTAGACTGATGCATCCCAAAATGTTGGAAGTATGTCCCGCAACACATTTAAAGATCTTTTTTTTTCAAGCCAATATGCAACGCACACCTGAGAGTTGCCGTCAAGCACTCGCACACCAAGCATCACTCCGACGTTTCCTTTTTATTCGCAACTGCCAAACGACCAAAAGCCACAGAGAGATACACAACATGCAAGAAAAGCATACATTACAGGGCAAAAAAAAGAACACACTCAGCATTAAGAAGCGATCCGAACGACACAGCAGAGGTCGGTCCCTGGGTCGGCCCGGAGCAGATCCCGCGGAAGAAGAGGAATAAAATAAATTTCCATCATTATTATTAATCACCCGCTTTACGCATCGCGGGAGCAGCCGTTGAGCTGAACGGAGTCCTACACACACACACACACACACACACGTAAGGTTAGGTTCTTTGTCGGGTAAGCTTTTCGTTGGCGCTTTTTTCTTCTGTTAACGACTGTGTGTGTGTGTGACCAACGGCAACAACAAAAAAAAACAGAGATACATCTCTCTCTCTCTCAAGGTGAGCGAGGAACACACGGCGAGAACATCTTTTTATCGATCCGGGAGTGGAAAAGGAAAACACGCCAAGCGAAAGGAGAAGACGCAAGACCGACCAGATGTTTGTGTGCTGTGCCCGTATATTGCCCGTGGACACATCTACGCAGATAATTGTTATTCTAGAATGGAGTCCTCCCCAACAATTTGCCCAACAAAAACCGGTGGCCAAGAAAACGGTTTTTCAACTTCAAGTTGTTATTTTTCCTTGTTATTTGAGCGCGTCAGTTCTTGCTGTCATTTAAGGATGTACATTCTTGGTCGAGAAAAAGGGCAAGTCTTGTTGTTAGGCTCCCCTCCCAAAACAGGATCTAGATCTGCTTGAAGTCTATGTAGGCTTCATCATCTGCACGATTCATAGCCATTAAACGATCTCAAAATACAAGCAACTATTTCACTCATTAAAACATAAACACAAGGTTTCTGACGTTAAGCTGGACTCTAACGTAGGTAGAAGTGGACTCTGCAACTCTCAAGATGTACAACTCATCTGAAGAACTGGACAATTGTTTTGGATTTTCCCTTCAATTTGTTCTCCAGTTCTATCTGTTGATTATGCACCTCGCCTTGATCAGAGCAGAGCAAGTAAGACCGTCTCTAGTTCTACCTGCAAAGTCAGTAGCTCTGGTCTCGATATCTTCAATTGCTGATCAAGAATGATGGTGTCACAGTGATACCACAAACAAGGATCTTCAGAAGTCATCCACGTCACAATGGAATCATAATTCGTGTAGACGATAGATGCGTGATCGTTTGCAGAGATATAGTGCCTATTATAATTTCGCATCCAATCAACAAAAGGACTATTTTCCCCCTGATTCCAGGACACAAAGAAAAGGTTTGAAAGATGTTCCACCGTTGTGGTCATTGGCATAAAGCGACTCCACAGAAACATGCGAACAACAAGGGATGTCACGAAAACGAGCAGAGCTGTACGAGCTTAAAAAACAAAACTCACGAACAACGCGCATTTGCTTATAGCGGCGTCGCCATTACCACGCACTTCCCGGTTGCGCCGAAAGACGGACGAAAAGCGAGCACAAGAAATCAATCAAGTCAACTTGACACGGCAGTGGGGAGAGCCTGCCGTTTGCATGTCTCCTTCCGTAGCTCAAAATAAAAGTGTGTCCCCAAAAGCCGAAGGAGCCAACAGCACGACCAGAAAGATTTTAAAAGAGGTTAACGTACTGCGCGAGGAAGCACAGAAGCTCTTTTCCCTTGTGGTCGGGACGATAGTCAGACCAATCAGATCAGTTAGTAACGATCTCGAGCACAAGTCTTCCGTTTGTGTCATTCCTTCTTGTGAGTGGGTGACTAGGCGCATTACAATTCGCAGGTATCAACCGTCAAGCGGCAACTTCGGGAATCGGAACTGGTAGTTGCCGTGAAGATGTTTCACTATAACCTCAAAAGCTTCTATGCGTGGGCGGAACTCCAGATATTAACCATGCTATCCTGTCATGCATTTCGAAGTTTCCAGTGCGTATATTAAACTAGCCAACTGCTGTCAACGTCAACCGTATGTTCGCTGTGCCAAAGTAATAGTTTCTGCATGAAGACATAACAAATACCGGCTAAGATGCTGAATTTGCATCAAGTTGTCAAGACACGACTGCCTTTCTTTATTGTGACGGTGTCATATGTAATAGAATGCATTCGTTCGTATACTATCATTAATCTTTCTCTCTCTCTCTCTCTGTGAAGTTGAGCAACAAAGACCAATTGCAAAGCTTTACCTTTACCCGATCGATACGATTCGATTGGGACGCTTCTGTCAATTTTTGCCATCATCATCATCATCATCACCACACCATCGTGATCTCCCTCCAATCCAATTGATTACATACGAGACACGGTCAGTAATTGTGTTCATCTTCCTTTTTGTTTTTGCGCATGCGAGAGACGCGACCGATCTGTGTCCCAACCCCGCCACCATCTGTCCGCCTCGGGGGGAGAGATGGTGACGGGGACAAGGTAAGGGTGACTCTGCGAGAGCTGCAAGATGTGAGAGGAAAATAAATGTCACGCAAAGTTGTCAATCGTGAAGAACGTGACCGCCCCGGCGTACATGAATTGCTGGCCCTGTTTCCCTGTTGTCACCCGCTTTCATCTGGCCTACCGCGCACTATTAGCGAGCAAGAAAGCAGAAGGCAAGCGCAAAGCACTGGGCAATCAAAAAAAAACCCCCAGGTACATGACATGGGTAACTGTCCCTCCCCATCATCGATTTCCAATGCACACCACCAGTGAGGGAGGGGGACGGAAGGAGCTGAGAGGGGAGGAGGTTGAGGGTGCTCTCGCGTGGGTACGTTACCCTCCATTCCTTTTTTTCTCGCAGCAGCCAACAGTATAGCGCTTCTGCCTTACTTAAGCGCTTATTAAGCTTCAAAGTTCCTGGTAAGATCAAACGCTTCTCTTACGCTCTCGCTCTCGCACTCTCTTTCGCTCTCCCTCATTCACTCCCTAATTGGAGTGCGTGGAATGTCTCTTCTCCCATCTCGTTTACCTTCCCCCCACCTTCCTCCCTCTCCTTCACCCCTCCCCACCGCAATCAAATTGACCAGTGAAACCTCTTTCGATAATCCTTCGTTTATTTTTAAATTCGCTTACTACACACTGCATGGTTTGGAGAGTTGAGTTGGAGGGGGGAGGGAGGCTAGTTGCAGTGTTATTACGCGGCATTGCATCGAAGTATGGGTGGGAGAGATGACACCTTGATTATGCCATTTGCAGTGCTGTGTGTCGTGACGTACTGGAAACGATGAACGATCAATGAAAATGTGAAAGATGTGGACGGATTGCGGAACGAGGAGAAATCTAGGCACCCTAACCTCTCTTTCCTGGTAACTCCAAAGCAAACTGATACCAGACATACGGCTTCTAAGTACAGCTTTCCAAAGTCTAGCGTTATATTCCGGCGAAAACAGGAGAAGATTTGTGTTACCGTGATGAAAAATCGATTCAAGAGTCCATAAAAAAAAAGTTTAGTAGCTACATTGAAAGGGCATCACAGTAACTACCAAGCGCCATTATGCGGTTCCAGGGAAGGCTCTCACACAAACAGTCCAGCAGTTTTTCTATGATACCACACAGTTGATGAATCTCCATCTCCAGCAAACGATGATATCCACCATGGAGCTTTCCTGTCCTGTGTGTGTGTGTGTTCATCGTGCGCAAGCTCAACACAGTTCCCTTACACTTCCAATAATATCGGAAACAACTCGTGAAGGTGAAGCAGGATTACAACAGTGATATCCCATTCGCCCATCCCGGCTCACATTATCCTGCTTTACGTGTGACGTATCAAATCAAACAGTCAAAAGCCGAGGTCGAGAGGGTCGCACAAAACAAAACGCAACTGACAGCAGTAAAGGGCAAGCGAGTGCGGTCAAACCTGATCCACAGCTAACGAGCGCAAGAGTGGCGAGAGAATGCCCTGCCGCAGCAAGGTTTCGGAAGATGGTAGAGAGCGCTATTCTCTCCAGAAGTCCTGCAGGAAAATAGCAGTACGCACGCATAAGCCAACCACGGGAGATATCGGGATGTGGGCAGCCCTATACCATCCAGGCGTCATTCTGCGCATATTCCCCCCGGTTGGGGGATAATCTAATTTCGTACCTTGCACAGGACGCACAGGGTGATGGGCCTTGTGTTAGTGGCACCATTTCTATAAAGACCACTTGTGTCCTTCAAACAGACCACTTGTGTCCTGAGACACATGTGCGTGAGGAAGACAAAAAGAGACACATGTGCGTGAGGGTGTAGGAAGAATGTTGGAGGAGTCCCATCACACTAAGAAGAAGTTGACGGCCTTTAAAACTGATACGGAGGAGCCTTGCGGATCTGTTCCCAGAGCTTTTTTCGTCTATATAGGTAGCATAGGTTTTCTCACTCCCATTCTCTATCTCTACCCTGCTCCAAATATCGGACGTTCAATTACGCCGGATCAAGAAGAAGTGGTACCTCTGGGGTATAACTTTTTAAACTTTTTTAAAATCAATACAACAATATAAATCTTTCAATCCACCTACCTTATGTATCTCTACTTGCCAGCAAATAGTCCCGGACGAGCATTACCCCACAAACAAATCTCCTTCTTCTTCTTCTTTAAATACACACATACACTACCTTCACACACACACACAAATACAACTTTCGATCAATTGCACACGAACGTTATCCTTCAAGTCTTTCAGTATGGATCGTTTCGGGTGTTATGTTTATGTTTGATTGAAGATTCGATGAGCTCACTCAGCTCCGCATATTGTTACTTCCGGTAAGAGGGTTCCCCTCCTCTTTACGCGACACACACACACACACTTGCGCACACACACACACGCGTTGGAGGGGGCCTAATGAATTGGTTAAATAGCTTAGGCAGATGTGTTTTTCTTTGTAATAGCGCGCACTGTTTTAAACTTTTTGCCACCAAAAGACAGAGTAGATAGATTGAGATAAAGAGAGCGAGAGAGAGAGAGAGCGAGAGCGCGCGAGAGAGCTAAATGAAACAGTTTACCAATGTTGCACTATATTTACTTAAGCACAAACACTAACTGATTAGAGTACACCGTACACCAACGCTTGTGCTGTGATCAATCAACTCAATGATTCGGATTCGAAGATTTGCGGTTTGCACGTTGCTATTTTCTTTAACCTAGAATCGAAACGAGAGAAAGCATTAAAATGGGAATCGCACGCACGCACTGCAAAGCCAAGGATGCGCCATCTGTCTAGCACATCCCTAACGAATGTTTTCCAATCCGTGTTCGGGCAAACTTTAACTCGTTACAACGCTACACACACACACACTTTTATCGATTAATCCAACACTTCCAGTAGCAGAAGAAGACAAGATTGGTCCTATAGTTTCACCAGAAAAATCCGCACATTCACACCCAACGTCTTTGGAACTGCACAACCGTCTGCGGCTTTAGAGCGTTCGCTGCACACTAAATGTCAAAACATTACCATACATAAACAAAGTGGGAAAAGTGAGAACAGCCACAACTAAAAACGCAAGTGTGTAATCGGGGCACAAGCGTGCGATCATACACAGGCATTAGCGAGTCTGAACCGATTGGACTTCTCTAGCCAAAACACGCCATCCTTTTCTTTCGCGAATTTCCCATGAAACTCCCGTCTAGAAACAGGAAGAATTGGTAGAGTACTTGTGGAGTGGCGGGGGAGGAGCAAGGGAGAGGTGGCGAGCTGCGGTGGTTGATTGTTGAAAAGCTCCTCCTCCTTCTCGCTCCTCTCTGCCGCCTGTCACTCTCCTAGTTTAGTGAGGATCAGCGTAGACACACACGACACACACACATGCCGGACTCGACGTGAATTGGCGAACACTTTCGTGTTTTAGTTTTCAATACAATTCTGCAGATTCTTTCTCGCCCATCGTAAGCATCGTTGCAAGCGGTGTAAGAAAACATGCAAAGAAAACACCCCGGGTTGATGGCAGCTGTTTGACTGTGACGAATTTGTGTAGCGGATGATTGTGGATGGAGCACGGACCGCTGCTTTCCGTGGAATACGTCGAGGAGTTTTGGGTTTGCCTTGTTGTCTTGTACCAGCGCACTGCAAGCGTTTGTAGACACATTCACAAATAAAACCTGCACACAGAGACACACAGTAACGCATACTAAAACACACACACACACAGTACGCGTTATTGTTTTGCGAATTTGTACTCTAATCCTTCTTGGAAGTCATCTCCTTTGCTCGATTGTTCGGCACACGACACACCTTACTGTACGTTTGATAATGCTTGCAACCAGAAAAATCAAACACTTCCAAAACAATCCAACACACTGCAACCAACACCACACACACGCGGTCTTACGTTTTTTTTGGGGGGTGCACTTTCGCCACGAGAACACGAATGATCACTGGATGCTAACAAATGCAATTCAGCGCCAGCGCGCACGTCCTGCCACTCGATCACTCTCGTGTGCTGTAGCCTCGACGACTGACTCCGCAGTTATGATGAGCCCGCCGATATGCTGCTGTAACGAATGTGCGGCGCGAACCCGTCCGTTCTCACACGCACGCAAGGGTAGCCGAAGTTGTGCCGCGAGAGTCTGTGTGGGTCTCGGCCATCTCGCTCGCACTCGGATGCGCCCGACTCGTTCCGTTGCATGCGGGCCGAGATGTGCCGGCGCAAAGGAGAAACGGCGTTTTGCGAGAGCGTGCGCCTGTTCACGGCTCGGTGATTCATTCGTCTGCCGACCGGGAGTTCATTCTTTCGATCGTGAGTGAACGGTGAACGTGCAGCGTTCAGGATACAGTAGCAGCAGCAGCAGCAGCAGCAGCAGCAGCCGCAAGGTTTTTGATTGTATGAATATCTTTCGATGTGTGAGCCGTGTTGGTGTTGAATTTTTTATAAATAGACGTTTTGGAGTTATTTGGCTTCAAGAAAACCAGCTTAAAAAGCAGAGATAACTACAACTACTGTTTGTTAAATTGAACTCTTTTGCGCTACTAGCATTCTAAATTAGCCGTGTTACATTCACTGAACATCATGGCAGCTGTCAAAATTTTAATATTAACACCACGAATGATCGGTCTGATATCGAATCCCGTCCGTACACAGCTACGGGTCACAAACAAGCGACAAGGAGCCAGCTGTGGCAGGCTAACACTTTGCGAAGTTGTTAAGTGAAAGGTAGTAGGGGAGGGGGTTTCAACGAACTTCAATCCACACGAGCACAAGTGTCGATTTTTAATGATTAAAGGGCAACAGTTGCACTTGCGATTATGACTATTATCTAAACATGTCAAATAGAGTTTATTATATTTCTTACTTATATACTGTAAGTTGAATTTCCAATAAAAAATCACATACGAACGGTACGAGCCTAATATTGAAAGACCTTCCATAAAGTTAGAGAGCGCTACAAAACCTCAATAAAAAGAAGCAGCTAATTGCTGCAAGACAGACGAGTCTTTAATCCCCTGGCGCCCACAAGTGTCACCCTTGCGAGCCTTAGCCCTAATTCGCCGATGTCATCAGAGATGCTGACCATGTTATGGCCCGTCTGATATGTCTATGTATGCAACTACGCTCCTGTTTCTGTGAAGTGTCGGAAAGCATTCTCAAAGATATGAGTTTAAAACCACGCTCTAATTATTCAAGATGTATTTAAACGTTCAAAGGAAGCATCAGCAATCTGTGAGCAAGAAATCCCCGAAGAGTTCTATATCTGAATTTAGCCCAAGCCGCTAAAATAGACTTTCCCTGCACATATGCACAGTTTGCACACCTGCAGGATGCCGATCGAAATGAACGTAACGTTCATTGCCGTGTCCATCCACGATGTATCCCTCTGCAACCCGGAATGAATTGAAAGACCTTCCATAAAGTTAGAGAGCGCTACAAAACCTCAATAAAAAGAAGCAGCTAATTGCTGCAAGACAGACGAGTCTTTAATCCCCTGGCGCCCACAAGTGTCACCCTTGCGAGCCTTAGCCCTAATTCGCCGATGTCATCAGAGATGCTGACCATGTTATGGCCCGTCTGATATGTCTATGTATGCAACTACGCTCCTGTTTCTGTGAAGTGTCGGAAAGCATTCTCAAAGATATGAGTTTAAAACCACGCTCTAATTATTCAAGATGTATTTAAACGTTCAAAGGAAGCATCAGCAATCTGTGAGCAAGAAATCCCCGAAGAGTTCTATATCTGAATTTAGCCCAAGCCGCTAAAATAGACTTTCCCTGCACATATGCACAGTTTGCACACCTGCAGGATGCCGATCGAAATGAACGTAACGTTCATTGCCGTGTCCATCATCCACGATGTATCCCTCTGCAACCCGGAATGAATTGCGGATGAATGCGGCGAGAGTGCAGTAAAGTCAGCCGAACCTTTTTTTTCTTTCGCTGCAGCCAGCATCAGGGACCTCACAAAGAAACAGGGCCAGAAGAAACCTTTCGGGACGGATAATAATTACATCATCACCCACCGGCCGACGACCCGACGGTTGGCGACGGATCAGGACCTGGTGCCTAGACGGTAAGAACAATTGGCGAGCAGCAGTTGCAACTTAGCTTTTGGTTTACCTCGGCGACACTTTGCGCTGGGTTAGCGGCCGAAGGTAAGAAAGACATGGTAAGAATAGACGATGGAAAGTCTCATCAATTCTATGCGCATCCGAACCATGCTCAGCTCGTTTCCTCTCGTGCGTGGCTGTACCGGCCGCCGCTAGATGCTACTGGTACGTGATGACATAACCTCACTTCCGGCACATTAATGCCTGCGGTGTGTTGGGAACGTTTTACGTCGCGACGGTACCGAACACGGAATTAAATATTCAATTTCATCCTCACTTTCGGATGCAGGGAATCCTTCCAAGTAACGCAAAGGACTTGACGAGATTAGGCCGGGGCAGCCCGCAGCGATGATGTTAAGATAAGATCGTCCAGCAAATGGGCAAGGTGTACCATAAAAGCTAGAAACAAACACCAGTGACGCGTTCTTTGGGCGCAACAACAATCATCCGCAGCGTTCGAGACGAGCTCCCAACGGTCTGCCGGGGTCTGCGGCAAACGATTACATGCAAGTGTAACTGAGCGGATCGTATCACCTGTCTCCGTACTGAGACAGCAGGTTCCGTTTTTGTTGCTACCATCGCTAGTTTCGGGTCCGCATATGGGTGCATCCGATTCCATTTTCGCATTCCACATCCCGTGGGCAGCAGCAATGCGTGGCCCAGGTCATATGCAGATACCAGACGACCGGTTTGATGATGGTTGGTTTATGGGAAAATGTAATCTGACACTAAACAACAGCAACACACATACGCTAACTAACTACCGTTTCGTTTCCCGCTCCACATGCGTGTTCTTGCGCTGAGAGAGCGCTGATGCTCTCAGGCCCCAATCGACCGGCTACTGCTGGCTGGTCATCTTCTCTTCCAGCTATCACGTACCGGGGGACCGGGGTTTGACGAGACATGCGTTTTCTTGGTTGTCTCTGTTTTCATTTTATGTTGTTATTGCGTGTATGTTGTTGTTGTTGTTCTTGCTGTTGTTTTTTTTATAAGCCGATGCTCCCCTTCCTGTAGACTGCAATTTCATACGGCACACGGTTGAAGTTCATCTCAAGTCTACCTAGCCCCTACCGAGAGTGTTTTATATTTGCCCTTTTTTATGACACAGTGTCCCCCTTCCTTGCCGGCGTGCTCTCAGGGCTTCATCATGTTGACACTCGATCATCTCTCTGCCTTGCGATCTCTATCATGCGCACCGGTTCCCTCAGTTTCGCTCGCTCGCCGACACATTATCTGCTTCTCGGTGTGGCGGCTACATCTTTTACCACCGTAAAGACGCTTTCGGCAATTGCCCCCGACGACACTCGTTTAACAGCCGCAGCAGCCTCACGATCTATGCTTCTGCTGGCGATCATTCCTGGATCTCGGATGTCAAACTAGAGCTGATCTCGCGCATATTACTGATGTATCGGACACGGTCGTCATGTGTTTTGGTTTCTTCTTCTAGTGTTCTTCAATGAGGGAAGCTGCTTCCGTTTCACCTTTCACTGCCTGCCATGAGACAAAGACGATAAGAGCACAGCAGCTTGAAGGGAAACTATTTGGCTTTGTTTTCGCCGAACACATCTTGTTAACGGGGTTTTCGTTGCGTTTTACGTAGTTTTATTACTTTCTGGCGGGTCTAGGATCAGTGGTTCCACTGCATTGTGCTGCTAGTGACGTTATCCTCTCGCGTTCTGGAGTGCGTCTCGCTGGTTATTCCCTTGCTCTCCCCGGCTACTAGCTGCTCTTGTGCCGGCATGCACCTTCGCAAGAGGCTCATTCACATGCGGGCACAGTGGACAAGACTTCCAGGAACGGACCGCGCACGTTTGCACATCCCAACGGCATCGGTAGCAGAGCGCTTGCGTAATTCGCTTACCAGGCGGTACGGAGTATGACGCTTCGTGAGAACCGGCCAAGTTTTGCCTCGTGACCGAGTCGCCGTTTTCATGCGCGACCTCCGCAAGTTAGGTCAGTTGACCGTTTCTTACCCGTGCGAGCGAAAGAAGGATGCAGTTGCGGGGTCTTCATTTTGGGCCTATCGCCGGCATATATTGGATGCATCCCGGTGCCATAAGCATCCGGGGCGCTGGCGCGACACCATTTGGGCGACTAATTGGTCGTAGTACCTGGACGAGATACCGTTCGACCGAGTCAACGAGGGCGATGTGTCATTAGCGCATGCTGATGAGGAAGTCGTCACGAACGGTCGCACGTCTAATGGGAGATAATGTACGGTTGGAACGTCAGAAGAATGTGGTGCGGAGGTTGTATACCGTCCCTGTAGACGGTGCAGCCCGCAACAGACGGAACAACATCCCAACAGACATCTTCAACCCCCAGATGCAAGCAAGTGTATTATGGTAGGGTCCGTACTCTCCGTACATCTACCGGGACGGTAGGAAACTGACACCGTAACTGATATCCTTAATATCCGTTTCCCAACGAAGTAGCGTCGAAAAAGAATTGTTAACTAACGAAAAAAAACTACAGACCAACGGGAAGCAAGGTCGGCAAGAGGGCAAGCCGTTGAGCGGAAATCGATCGGACAACCGGTGGCGTTGATCGAATTCGTACCGTTCGGTAATGTGTGATGACTTTGAACGAGAATAGGAAGCAACGAGAGAGAGAGAAAGCAGGAAAGCAAAGAAGCTGACAGAGAACGGATGCATCGGCACTACACCGACACAGAAAGGGAGCTAAAGGAAGACCTTTGAACCTGTTTGCCGGACTGTCTGTCTGTCCGTCTGTTCGTCTGGAATCACACACACGCACACACGTACACGTACACAAACTGCTAGCGTATCCTTTATTTCCATTTTCTCCAAATGTTAATTTCTATCCACCTTCGCACGTCACCGAAAAGGAAGCCTTTGCTAAGCGAAGGAAACCCCAGCGTTTACTTCACCTTTTGGTTCTAGATGCATCTAGTAGGGATGGATACACTGTGATGCTCGGTTCCCGGATGGTAACAAGTGCAGCATCTTGTTATGGATCACTTGGAATACCGTACCCGTAGCACTGTGGCGTAAGTGCTGCTCGGTCTAAACCATCTGACAGCTGAATTATTTATAGATGATCATCCCATCCGGTATTGCAGCGTGTATGTTAAAGGAGAACTAACGGACAACTCCAAGTTGCTGGAACTCCTGAGATGAATACAAATGCGCGAAAGGGATAAACCCAACCTATGGATTGGTTCTTAGAAGTCTAACTTTTGGGATTTTCGTGATAACAGTATAGTATAGTATAGCTATCGAAAGTGTATTTGCGCCCACATTGCGATAATTGTAGGTGGCTAAGAGGACTCATTAATCCGTTATCTGCAAAGGAATTCTTCATAATGGTTTCCAAATGGTCAAGATCTCACCTTTACCTGTAGACAAAGTACAGATCTCATTGATTCAACAGTTTTGCGCTGGTTTTTGTCCAGCTTAGCGTCTTCATCCCATTCCCAAGCCGCATACCATCTCGAGCTGATCACTCACCCGTCACTACCATCAGCAGGCTGTCATCAGTGTCACACCTTATCGACGTTATCGCACAGATTTTGTGCCGCGCGACACCGTTTGCCACGCAACCGGAAGTGGTGGATCTAGGCAAAATCGTCGTGTAATGTGTGTAGACGTAGTCCCTCCCCTCCGTTCCCTCTTCGGTATATACCGTGCTGTCACTATCACGCCGATGATGAGATGTTCGAGGCCGAGTTGGGGGGTGGGGGGGGCGACAAAACTGAGAGAAAGAGCGTGGTGTTCGCTTGCAAACGTATGATGGACATCCCATCGATCTCGGCGCGATATCGGCAAGCTTGTTTGTAACCCTTTTGCGAGCTGCTAGTAAGCGCGGTGACCACCAACATCAGCTTCTTATCTGGTGTAACGTATCAAATGATGAGAAAGATGGATGGGAGCGTTCCCCGCGTGAGCCTGTAGCACGAGCGAACCATGCGGTGGAGGAGAAGAAGCAAGCGGAAGGTAATGATTTGGGTTCGATATTCTTTCTTGTCAGCACGGGTAGAGTTACTGCTCTCTCGCTTTCCCTCTCTTTCTCTCTCTCTCTCTCTCTCTCTCCAGGTTTCTTTCCCCCTCGCGCTCATCACGTAGCGCGTCAACTGTTGATAAGGTTCAAGCCGCCAAAGATGCTTGCCCAGAGATGGAGCCCGACAGGGAAGAGCAAATACACACGTACGCCCCTGTTCGCCCTGTACGTACGTACACGCTCGCACCTTAGTGGTAGGATAAAGGGGTTCGACGTTTGCTCCCAATCGATGCCATTATCTTCTAATCACCGGCCCCTCTCTAGATGCGGCAGAGTGAATATGTCACTTCGCTTTGGTACGGGCGGAGTCGGGTCGGCAGGTAAAGCAGGACCCGGCTTCGGCGAACGTCAAACATGATGAAATCATTTGATAAAAAAAGAAACCCTGAAATATACCCTCCGGCCAAGAGAACGGTATTGCACATCACACATGAACTCATCACTGCTATCGATCCCGGTGGAGCGATAACGAACCGAGAGGTGAGAATTTCTCATACGTCTCTCCCTTCGGCTATGCTCGCCTCCTGCAGTGTCAAACCTGACACAGCTCCATCTCGCACAATCTGTCAACTGTCATCGGCGTTTCGGGATCATTTTTATCACCGGGCGGTGTCGGCGGTGACAGTGGGGTGCACGCCTGTGTGTAAAACAAACCTCGAACAGGTCCCTGGAAGTCTCTACGTTGTTGCAGCTGTCTGCGCATGACTTTGGGGCTTCAAAAATTCGTCCAAAGGCAGGCTCTTACCAAGAGGCTGACAGGTGGACCACACCACGTAAAACCCTGATGTGTTGGTGGTGTTGTGGGGCTGGTCGCTCTCGATTTCGTTTCGCATCGTGCTGACTGTGGCATTTCCTGGCGGTCAGTCACTGTTGGGCCCTTGGATTTCGCCACTTCTTCAACACCGCATCTCCATTCGGTGCAGTGCACCATCACGATCGGCGATCGACGCTTCAATTTTTGCACACACACACACACACACACACCTCTGAGTCTCCCTTCCCTCTTCATTATTCCATCAGCAATGACTTTCGGTATGGTAAGCTGTTTTTCCTCCTGTGCACGATATACTCACCGGTAGACCGATTCGTATTTCTCAATCTTCCTCCTGCTCCTGTCCCTCGGCCTGCTCGTCTGCCTCGGGCCCCACTATTTGCCCAGCCCAACCCTGCCATCTTGCCCTTATTATTAAGCAGGTTTTGTTGTTGTTGTTGTTGTGGTTGCTGTTTTGTTTTCGTTGGCAGAAGCTTGGTCTGTGCGGCTTATTGCGTTCGTGGTAAATCGTACCGATTCGCGTTGCACTGGCTAGGCCACACCACCATCTATCATAATCGGTGCCGTGACTGGGAGCAACATGGCGAGATCCGTGGTGTGCAGGCTTTCAAAAAGCCGCCCAAAACGGTGGAGGAGAGCACCGAACTTCTCGAAAGCCGATCACCTGTGAGCATCGGAGGTGAGAGAAAAAGAGAGAGAGAGAGAGCCGGAGTTGTTGAATCCTTTTCCTCGTCAGTGAAGTGCATGGTATGCAGTTCTGCTCATGCTAAGGGTGACCCACCTTAGCTACTGCTGTTACTGTGGCTGCTGGAGGGGTTTTTCAATCCTCGACCGCGGCAATCTTGGGTGTGTTGAAGGGGCCCCCGCGCTTCTCAGGATGCCGCCATGATTACAGCGGCTTCCAGCGTAATGTTTCTGTACCTTCTCTCTCTCTATCCCTCCCCCCTATCTTCCCTCATCTTCACCCACCCAACAGCTCCTGGTGATCGTGGTGTGAAAGATGGCTGAAGCAAGGTAATAAATTTAATTACCATGCGCAAACAATCAAACGGCAAGCAAACGGTAACGGTCGCCATTGGTTGTTGTGTTGTGATGGTTTTGCAGAGCATGGACGGCACTGAACGGGGCCATTGAATGTTGAGCGAGGTTTAGAAAACGAAAGTAAAGCCTCGGCGCGCCTCGCGAAGGGACCCGGACTGGAGCAACATTAAATACGCTGGGTGGAAAATGTGGATGATGCATGGTGGAAGGCAAATCTTAGCACGCAGTTTTCCGAAACCGATCAGCGGCGGCGACGGTGGGCAGCGCAGGGTGGAATGGAACATGCAGCTTGCCAATGGTCAACGGTCCGCAAGTGATGGTGTTGAAACTGAAAGCTGCCGTCAAAACCATGGCACCGTCAGGGCTCATACGGACGTCGGTAAAGGGTGGCAATCAACGGCATACATTACACTCCCGAGCGGTTACACTAGCGCGACTCAAGACATACACACACACACACACGAAGGTACACGCTTGGTGTGTGGTAGGCCACCGACCTCTCTTCCTGCGATCCGTACCATAAGCAAAAAAAAAATGGACGCCTAATCAGGATGCCATAATCGAATTGGGCAAGTGAGATCCCACCAGCTCACCTCTCACTCAAAAAAACAAACGCCAATAGTTGAACCACCTATCATTAAACGTAGCGAACAGCTTTTTTCTTTGTAGTACAAGGTACACAAGCAGGAGGTCACCAGCGCGTTTTGATAGCGCGCCGACTGTTCTACCGCCATTCTGGACGTGTCATGCGTGCTGTGTCACTAGCAATAACCTGTTTCTTTTATTTGCGATAAAAAAAAACCCCGCTCACCAGGCGCGTTTAATTGGAAAATGCAAACCGAAGGAGCTGGTTCCCACAGTTTCCCAACCCCGAATCGGCGGGACGACTTCCCGCCTATTGCCGGCCTCCTTCTGGTCTTAGGCTCAAGTACACGTGAAGAAGCGAAATTGATAAGTGCATGTGAGTGGATTTTTTGTTCACGTCGAGCCCACCTTCCTGCAGCAGGCTTGATTAGGCGAGCGTACAATTACACATCCGCGAGTCGTCACCAAGACGTTCGGGTACGATACGGAAGGCCTATAGAACCTCTGCGAATTCTTCGGTGCAGCAACGGCAGACCCCCGTGCTGCTGGTGTTTGACTTTAATTAGATGCAATTTAATGTACCTGATTGGTAGCGGCTGCCATCTTTGCTCACACGCCTGCATTACTGCAGCTCGTTCACAGCCCCTTCTCGCTTCTTGGGATGTCCTCGTAATGTTGCCGTTCGGCACAGAATTAGAATTGATAAAGAGCCGCCTGCAAACGCCGTGACGATGTGACCCAATATGTCACCGCACCCTGCAGCGAGCGACAGAACGACCGGCGAAAGAAGAGAAGACGTCCCATACACACACACATACACACGCGCATACACACACACATATATCGCAGATAAGTCGTGCACACTCTTCCGTTCTGTTTGTGGTTGTTGTTGCGTTTCACCGCGTTGTGTTTTCCACTCTTGGCTCTATTAAGGTGAAGGTGTATGTCTTATTATATGCAAACATTTGCTTTGATAAGCCCCACACTGCTAACCCCTTCCTAGACGCTTCAGCCGGCATCCTTTCTGGCAGCTTTTTGAGGCCATCCGAACGAATTGGACCAAGACGCATTGGTTGTATGTATCTTAGGGTTTTGTCTTTTTTTTTTTGTTGCTTTCGTCTGCCTATCAATACATTCTTCCTGTTTCATTCTGCGGGGCCCTACAGCAGACCTACCAGCCACACCAGTACCGGTGGGCGTCGGTTGGGTGCGGACCAGTATACTCTTCCCGTGGGAGAATCGCTGATAACGATGTGAGCTGCAGCTCTCTTACACGGTTCTACTTCAGGTGATATCTTGCTGTTCCGGTGGCTGACTGGCTAAACGCTTCTTCAGACCTGTCCAGCTTTCACTTCGGGACCGGGGACCGGCACAATTGTTTCCTCGCCAAGTTGTACAATGCGAACTCCAAAAACACTGGTGACAACAGTTACAGACAAAATGGTGATTAAAAAGCCGAGGAAAGGTAACGTTCTGGTGCTCTGTCCCTATCAGTTATCCTCTGGGTCACAGTTTTGGGGGTTTGATTCCAAACACCTTCGTAACTCATCGGTCTGCACACACATACGCACACCCCACGCTACAAATGGTGATCTATTTTGCAACAGCGAGTTTCCGTTCTAGATTCTGCCGCAGAAGTTAATGCGTCGTTTGCGGGTGTCATGATTCACACTGCGAATGGGTTAATTTCGGGCAGAGTGTGCGATGGCACAAACCGCAAAACGTGTCCGAATGACTCATGCATCAGCATTCTGGATGGGTTGAGGTTCTCGGTTGTACACTGTTTTGCAGATCTAAGCACATCGTGATTCGTATCCCACTATGTGCAGCTACCAGTCGGGCTAATGTCCGATCGAGATGTAGTCATCCAGTCAAGCAACCACTTCTAAGAATCTATCAGACAAAGGCGGTATTAAATGTCTGAGGAAAAGGCCGTTGATTGGTATAAACGGCCGTTACCCGCCAAAAATATGTTCATTAAACCAGGCTCACCTTACACTGGTTTCAATCGGGAACGGTTCATACACGCTAACAACTACAAATGAAGAGTTCTCATGTTTTACCTGTCATGTGAACGTGTCCGAATGACTCATGCATCAGCATTCTGGATGGGTTGAGGTTCTCGGTTGTACACTGTTTTGCAGATCTAAGCACATCGTGATCCGTATCCCTGTTATGTTTCAGCTACCAGTCGGGCTAATGTCCGATAGAGATGTAGTCATCCAGTCAAGCAACCACTTCTAAGAATCTATCAGACAAAGGCGATATTAAATGTCTGAGGAAAAGGCCGTTGATTGGTATAAACGGCCGTTACCCGCCAAAAATATGTTCATTAAACCAGGCTCACCTTACACTGGTTTCAATCGGGAACGGTTCATACACGCTAACAACTACAAATGAAGAGTTCTCATGTTTTACCTGTCATGTGAACGCGACAGCAAGGGCAAACAAATGGACTACAACCTATCGTTCCAGTTCCATTTGGTGGTCAGTTTAAAGTTACAAGTGATGAAAGGAATTGCGCGCGAAACGGTCACGTCTTGCAACCAACCAACCAAACTCCAGCTGTTTGTTGGTCATCCTTTTTGCCGGTACCTTTAACTCTACTCAGCCTGATTGATACGCAAAAGCTCGGACCAGACTGACCCGGGAAGATGGCTCGGGGTTTAGCGCTGCTCCTGTTCTAGATTAAATTTAGCCCATAAAATAACGGCCAAAAAGTGTAACGGCTAAAGGACTGTTCCTACCTACCTGGCACCTACCCTACATCCACTGCTGGCCAGCGGTCACTGCTCCTCGCAACGTCACCAGAGTGGTCCAGTTTTTTGTCCTGCCGTACAGTCTCTAAAACCTCTTCTCAACGCGTTTGCCCTGGTTCTTTTCGCGCCACCCAAAATCAGCTGACCGACAGTATCGGCGAGTGGCTATCCGCTTTCCCAGGATTTCTAGCGCTGCTGACCATCTAAGGATCTAAGGATTCTAGTTGGGTGTCTTCGTTACTGCTGTAGCTCTACCTTGCGTAACCTTTTTTTTTTTTTCGTATTTCGTCCCTGAAGGTTCATTTTTTCCGCGTGTGCGCGCGCTCTGGTAGATTGGAAAACTCGCGCGCAATATTGCCTCGATACCAGGTAGCAGAATCCCAACTTTCCTATGTACCCGCTTCATCCATCATCGGGTCCGGGACCATGCAATGTCTCGATTCGTGTTCGCCGAATGTTGCGCGTCCGTTCCCAACTGGTCAACCGTTTGCAGGTCCAGCACAAGCTGACCAGGAGGACCAACGGAGTCGGTTTGCTGGCGCTTTACCTAAGATTTTGTTTTTTTGTGCGCCCGAGGAAAAAGCTAATCTGCGTCCAAGACGTTGCCTGCGCAACGTACTGCAGATAACCGACAGGGATCGACAATAGAATGCCGGTAATGTGCGCCGTTACGGAGAAATGCATATTTGCATACCGTCCCGGGGTCCAGGTAGTGACGGCGAGGTTAGCGGGCAGGTAGTAAAAAAACCCTTCGATCTAGTTAAACCTTCAGAGACTGTGGGCCGTTGGTGCGAAGACGCGCGCATTGATGCCAAGTTGCCAAGGATTCTGGAGCAAGAAAAGTTGGTGCATGTGGGCAAGACAATTGTTGAGGTGACAACTGTTGTGGAGGAGTTAGTCGGTTCACACTCTTGGAGAAGACGTTCAACTTCATATCCGTACGAAGACTTTATCTGCGAAATCGCGCGTCCCGATGAGTTCGTCCACCGTGTCTATACATCCCAGTCTTCCGGTGTGTTTCTGCACAGAAGGAGAAAAGAAAATGGGGTGAGAGGGTCCCGCGGCAAAAAAGGGACGAACAAGCAACAGATCATTCAATCAAAATTTAAATTAATTTGAACTTCTCGAGCCATCCGTAACAAAATACTTTCACATGCCTGCCCCTGGAGTGCTGGACTCGCAGCAAGGGAACCGTACACCCAAAAAAAAAGGGTCGCCGGGCGAACCTTGTGGACCTTTCGGATTTCGGACGTATACCTCCTGTGTATAGGTATGTGTACGAGAGAGAGAGAGAGCGCGAATAAAAAACAAATCCAACACCGGACACTGTCCACTCGGGTGCACAGTTAACCCGAGGACCAACTGCTCCAGTTTTTTTCCCAGATTTTCTCTCCCGTCCCAGCGTGTCTGCTACGCACGTACTTAAACTTGGTCGTTTACAGCACTCAATCACCCGGCCAGTCCCAAAAATTGGGAAACTCCCGGGACACTCGGACATGCGTGACCTCCGGGGACTGACCCCAAGGGGAACTGGATCCGTTAAGGTCCGGCATACCGCCTTGTTCCCCTCGCTCCGTGATCTAATCTAATCACGTGTACCACTTTTTTTTTGTTTGTTGGTAAGTTCGTCCCATCGGTACGTTAACGCAGCAAGGGATCTGGACAGTCGCGGGACTCGCGATGAGCACCAAAACAGCGGATTAAGCGGCAGGAAGCCGAAAGGGTCAGGCCCCGAATTGCTTGACCAGGGGTCAGTCGGAAACGGCGCCCGGTTCCTGGGACGTGGCAATTATTTATATCGCAATTAGAATTAGAAGTCTGCCAAAAAGGGGGAAATCGGTGAGCAACCCTTAAGACGGCGGCAAAGGTTGCGTACCTCTAGGTCTCTCTACCTGCGCAGGATCTTTGGCCCAATTCTTATGTTTTTCGTTTTTTTTTTTTTTTGCTTTCGCTCCTCGGTCGGAAGTAAGGTTAGGTGTACGTACAAATGATCGGGAAGAATTGGACGGGCTAAGCAACCGGCGAACGACCTTTTTTGCCACGCAGCGACCCCTTTTCCTTTGCCAGCAGACATCCTGTACAGGCTGGTTAGGTTAGCCAACTAGTTGCGCGTTTCGTTGGGCGCAAGGATGATGCCTAGCAGAGCGCATCCTTGTGTCGTTGCCCTACTTTATACGATTGTGTGGATGTCTTCCGCCTGCTGCAAGCTGCTAGATGCTAAGGTTCATCCTAAAGCAGCGCGCTGGCCACTGGTCAACGGGTTTGGCAGGCCGCAACGTACCTGAGCGCGACACCAAAATGGCTACCACCGGCAGTGGACGACCGTTGGTGAGATCGATCTCGATCTCGGACCGTGATGCGTCCGGGGTCTTCTACCGTTCAACGAATTCGAATTGGAAAATAAAACATTCCGCTCCGGATGCGATTGGACTTGCATTTCGAAGAACCTACCCTGGACGCGTCTTCCCACGAACGACTGTGGAGCCCTCAGCAAAGCCAGATCATGTCGCTTCCCATGGATGCGTGGATCGTGATCTTCCAGCGGCTCGACTCCAAAATCGCTCGATGCTTTCTTTGAGCTTACCTCATTTTATGTTCCCCCCCCCTCCCCCCCTCCCCCCTCCAAAGCTTCATGTCTCGACGGTGCTGTACGCATTTTGAGGTTAGGTTCAGGCCAGCCCCGTTTCCTGCCCCACGGGGCCATACTTTCTCGCCGGTCGTGGTGCGACCACCGGACCAGCCGTTAGCTATATGGGATGGCATGAAAGCAGCCTAGCTAGTGGCGGCAGCCGTGACCGGCATGCACAATCAGCGTCCGCGAGTCCACGGGGACAGTGGTGGTTTGCTTTTTCTGCTTTATGCTGGGTACGCATACGGCGGGGACGGGTTCACATCTCACATTAGCTCGGGATGGGTTACCTCCCCATGCGCTGCCCATTAAATCCTGCCTGCGGCTGCCCCTTTCTCCGAGCGTGCTGCTGCACGTCCCCAAACGTGTACGCGTAGCGGCAGTGAATGGAATTTAAGAATTCATTTCGGCATGATTTGCGCTCGAGCATCAATGCCGGATCAGTGTCACGTAGACACCGTTGGCCGTTTATCGTCTGCTGCCCAATTCCTGCACAATCATATCGGCTCCTGGTGTTGAGTGTTGAGCCGCGCCCGCCCGCCTCCGTACGGTCAACAGGAAAGCCGCGCTACTGGTCTTTACTGGCCGGGTTTCAGCATGACACATGTAGCGTTTGCCTTTAACGTGCGTGTGTAGTTTTATGTGTAGTATTACTCCTTCGAAAAAGAATGTGATTGGAGTCTGTCTCGAGGCTAGCAGATGGTCTTGGGTGTAAGTGAACGTACATCTGAACATCTCCATCGATCAGCCTCGATTCGAATGCGAACGCCAAAAGTTTGCAATACACATACGCACAAGGTCTGCCCCGACTGTATTACCGATCGATCGTGTGTGTGTGTGTGTGTGTGCGCTCACCGATTGCGATCTAAATTCATAAAAAAAACCTGTTGTCTCTGTGTCGCCTGTACCCAGTCAATCCCAATCGTCTAATCAAACTGGTAATTGAAAGTTCACCAACACTGACCGCCTCCAACGCTCGGTATACAAGCGCCTTCTATTGGCACATGTAAAGAACCGGAGTAGCAGCAAAAACAAACACCAAGAAAACTTAAAAACAAACCCATCAGAACTCGACTGTTTGTGGTGGCTGGAGGTCGTGTCTGCTTCTGCACACACAGAAAGGTGTGCGTTGCCAATACAGCAGCAGGACGCTTCTTTGCACAAGCGATACAGCGTCTGTCACCATCACCACCACCACCACCTTGAAGCTACCCTGCGCTTCTCCTTGTTGGAATCTTCTGAAAGCTGTCTTACTCTACCATATTTTCAACATTAATTCAACAAATAAGCGATGGTGGAATGCCTTCCAGGTGTAAACAAAAAAAAGGCATTAAATTTATTTATCTACTGCATACTTTTTACCAAATGTTGATTTAAAACAATCTTGTGAATAGAAAGAGTTGATGTAACAAAATCCAATCCAGGCAGACCTATTGAGGTTTTCGTGCCAAAGAAGTACTATTCAAACATGTTCGTCTATTTCTTATCCGAGCTAAAAACCGATCCAATGTTCAACTTCTTAAAAACTTGAAGTTTGTTACCTGTACTAAATATATTTTTCAATTCTTAAAACTTTTATCATGAAAAACATTAACTTTCCTTAACAATATTTTAGCCAAATATTTTTTCAAATTTGCCCATTGTAACGACCGTGCTCGATGCCGACTGATGTGTGCTATTGCACTGGCCATAAGGCATTAGGCATCATATTATTATCATCATCCACTGTCCACTGTCATCTGGAGACCGTCATGAGGACACCGTCATCTTCAATGCTGACAATGGTCGGCAAGACTGCGTATGCCTTTTTGAGTAAACGCTCTGGACGGGTCGTACGCGCATACGAATTACGTTCAATTGAGCAAAGTTGGAGTGGAATCATCCATTATAGTAGGTCCAAAAGGCTGTATGTGTTTCTCCACAATTTGGAAAACATTCCACCAAACTGCGAAGAAGACTGGGAAATGTACGAGAAGATTTTTTTTTTGCATTTATTTGAAAACGATTTCAACGAGTCTAGTTGTCGTGCGGACACATTTCGAAACGCTCCGATCAGAATCATATCAGTACGTATGGTATGTTCACTAAGGAATGTTTCACTACCATTTCTCAACCAAGAATAAAACGAGGAAAACCCCGGTAAGTAAGAAACAATATTCTTCGGTACGAATGATGGCAAATACACATCGACACGCACGTCAAACGAAAAGCGCAACATCTGGTAACTTGCTTAGCAATTTCGCTTGCCACCGGTAGCCTGTAGCGTTCGCAGGATGCTTTTAAGAATATTGACTTCCGCTTCGAATGTCTGCACCGTGCGGGCCGGCAGACATGTGTAAGGAGCGTAGCGCCAAAGAAAACTTGAAACTCTCGATCCCAAAAGTTGCCTTCTTTCTTCCTTGGGGATCGTGCTTTTTTTTTTCGTCGGTTGAGTGTGTGCGCCTTCACATTCATGCAAACGTGCACAACTCAATTTGCGGAGGGCACACGGTTGTACATATTTTTCAATTGCCATTTTGATCGTTTACGGTTAAGTTTTGGTCGTTTCGGGTAGAAAGAGCAAGCAGAGTATTTGCTGATGTGTGTGCGAGTGTACGACACAAGTGTATTATTGCATTTCTGTTAACGTCTCACTTTAGAGGGAAAGGAAAGAAACTCGGAAGCGCTTCCAGAAATTGAGGAAAGTTCGTCTTACATTACGCAAAGGCGATAAAAAAATAGTCATCGTAGGTGTTTTTTCCCAAGAATCAAATTTTATTGCTTTTGTTCAGTTTTTCTCTTCGCTTCTTTTCCTTTTTTCCATC